>PNEQ01022762.1:40509-136987 GCA_003012365.1 Medauroidea extradentata
TATATGTGTATATATAGAAGTACATACATTTTAATATATATACATATACACACAGATATAGGCAATATATACATAAACACATCGATATTATAAAACATGATATATATATATATATATATATATATATATATATATATATATACGACGCGCGAACGACAGTAAACATGTGTTGATATATTCGAATAAAATTTATTTTAGTTTCATTATAAAATCTTATGGCTACGTTAAAGCACAGAGCAAGACTGTGATTTTTAAAAATTAGTACTGATGGAATGTCAGTACTAGTCCAGCCTATAGAAACTTCTGAAATAGAATATTGATTCAAAGTTTTGCTGGTTTCATATGCCGTAACAGAATTAGCATACAATTCCTTGTGATATTAGAAATCTATCATTATATATATATATATATATATATATATATATATATATGAATTACATTTTTCAAAAATTGAAAATACATAAATCCAAACTGAAGACACTGCTTGCACCATAAAATATTTCTAAATAACAGGTCAGCTTATGAGGTGATACGTAATTAACTTCAATCAGAGATACTCAATCACATTTAGTCTTATAGTCGCAATCATTAGAGTAAATCTGAAACATTGGATATCTAAAATAATTTACATCTGTACTGACACTTTCTTCGCTCGTCCATGGTTAATTACGTTGACGCTAAGCTACTAGAGATGACAAATAATTACACTTTGAATTTAAGAAAAATAAATAAATCAGCTTTCATTATAAAATACGTCCATACATTTATTGACAGTGATACTATTTTCCAAAATGCGTGCAAATAAAATGCCTATACACCTCGACCACGAACACTAGTCCCGCGGGAAAAATGCGAACTAACGATGTGTTGTCCACCACCGCGAGCAACTAGTATGGCGCAACACAGCACCGGCCATAATATTGTGGGACAGGCAGCTGGCTCGGTTTTCGCCGCTACGTCTCCACTGACAGTGTGCCATGAACTCATGTTAGGTCCAGTACATTTCTCCTCCCTGTGACGTGTCTGCCTACTACTAGCGCCACGATTCTTCCCCTCACGGGAGGACTAGTTGTCGTGGTCGAGTAGTATGTCTCCACTGACCGTGTGCCAAGAACTCATGTCAGGTGCAGTACATTTCCCCTACCTGTAACTTGTCTACCTACTACTAACGTCACGGGAGGACTAGTTGCCGTGGTCAAGTAGTAAATACGATGCACGTGTTCAAGTTTTATGTTAGTCTTTTCGACTATCACTTGACTTTGGAACCCGTTTAACAAGCACCTACACGTTCATAACTGCTTTGAAATGAAACATTATATCTCGCTTTCGATCCGACCTCCATAGCGTAGTTGATTAGGTGCTGGTCTAGGATGCGAGAGGTCCTGGGTTCTAATCCCGGGTCGGGCATGGGTGCTAAGTTATCTCTTCATATCACTTAACACTCGTCGGCACTTAAGAATCCGTTGTTAAAAGCCCGTAAAACTATCTCACCTCACCATCTAGCTTTTTTAATAATATTTTTTACCGCAATAGGCTATAACCTGAGACTAAGGAATGGAAACTGTTTTCCGATGCAGTTGATAAAAACAAATTCACACCTCTGTGGATCAGGCAGTGAATAAGCCAATATAGTTTTTGTATCATGCTCTGCGCAATTTATATTTCCTTATCAGTTATTTGTAGCAGTGTGTTTGCCTATTTACATATTACCATGATGAAAACCATATCTCCTATGAGTATGTGCTAGGGGCCTCGGCGGCCGAGTCTAGGGGTCTCGGCGGCCGAATGGTTCAGACCACTCGCCTTCCACCAATGCGATCCGGGTTCGATCCCCGGCGTGTCACAAGATTTTCGCATGTGGGATTCATGCCGGACGATGTCGCAGGCCTGCGGGTTTTCTCGGGGATCTCCCATTTTCCCCGCCCTTCTCATTCCGGCTCGTCTTCATCGCTAGAATTCTTCACAAAATCTGCATTCAGAGTGTGATACTCTGGCCTCGGATGTCCTCATACGGTAATATTTATTGAGTATGTGATTTGAAGATAATATCATTCTCATTTCCTTTAAATAGACCGTTCCTTGATTAATTACCACAAATAAAATGTACACAGAATACAGTAGGCTAACAACACCAAAATTCATCTTTACCGTTAAAAGAAAAATTTTATAAGTCTAGTCCTTATTCGATACGTCGGAAATTACTGCTATAGGCAGTTCAGGTTAAAGTGAGCACTCAAAAAAGCCCTGCTTAAGTTCTGTTTTCAACCAGTTCGTATCTTTCCGCGCGTAACGGCTAACAACGGGACCTGTCTAACCTCTGTGGATACGTCACTTGATGTTTGCGCGTGTAAGATAAATTGTGCAGTTAGTATTAATTTATACAGTTTGATGAAAAAAAGTTAATTAATTGTGTAAAACACAGTTATGTCAATTTCAGTTGCGTTTGTTTCAGCATTGTCTTATTTAAATAGGAAAATACATGGAACTATATTGCGTGATTGCGCTGCCAACCGTCAGTAAGGCATCTAGAGTCAGTATTGAATTACATGCAGTGATATTTTTATAGGTGAAATTTTTAGTGCTCACTGTATTCCGAACGACCTATACCAGAACTCATTCTCAATACATCAGTTGTGTTACAAAGATAACTAATTATTATTAAATAATTGCGTGACATTGAAAAGCAATGGGATGGATTTGTATTGTGTTAGTTTGTTACTGGCCATTACAGACAAGCCACACATCTGTGCCCCGGTTATCCTGATATTTAGCTTACCATAGAACGTAGGTTTGCGGAAACGTTTTTGATTATTCATCCAGCGAATAATGCTCATCTGCACATTAATTAATTAATACCATACAGTAAACTGCCAAAAAATTGACATTGCTCTGTTGGGTTGTTTATACCACTTCACTTCCGTACAAAGCAATTTATATGAAATCAAGACGCCTACTGATTTAGCACACATTTAAATGGGAATAATCAAAACTTTTGCCAAATTCACATGCCACAAGTTTTAATGTTGAAACAAACTTTGTATAACTATCATAATACCTAAAAATATTAAGATATTTTTGTTCTGGTAACTAACTGCTGTAATTTGTATGAAAATTTTCTAACTACCGAATCAAATACATTGCGTCACCACGCACTCTTGTCATCCACCTCGGAACCCTGGCGAGAGTAAGGACAGAGATATTAAAATATATTCGGTGTGCATCAGTACTTGTCGAACATACATATGCCCTATATGCCAACCTCTGACTTCTTGTTTAACTAGATGTGGCACACACTGCCATTCATTTTTTTTTTTTTTTTAACCTTTTCAAATGCTTTCAAAACTGCATTTTCTAGGCTTCTGAGTTTGAGTTGTGTCTGTTGTTTTCTGTTTTGCGACGTTTCGGCAGTCCAGCTGCAACAATTGCAGAAACGTCGAAAGACGGAAATCAACAAACGCGACTCAAACCGAGAAGCCTAGAAAATGAAGACAATGGCTGTGAAAGCCTGAGAACCATAGCTTTGAAAACTATTAACATGTAAGCATTTTCATGATAAAAAAGAAACACTTGAATACATCATATCATAAAATGTTTCCTTAAATTTATACCTGTGCCTATACGGTACGCTTCTCAATGTAGAAAATGGTTTGCGTCTGAAAGCAATATCATTAAATGTGACTATGCAACGCCAAATATAGTTTAACATGCAAATCCTTATAGTTCGTCACGCCAGCGTCCTAAACGTTTACGTATACAGTATCAACACTTTCCAATACGTTGGTGTCACATAAACGTGTATAATTCGTAGTAAGTTAGAGGACGAGAAATATCGAGCTAAGTTATATTTTCTACCCGTCACTGCCACTGTCTTAAATATTATTCAAGTTTAACTGACGTATTATTACGGGAAACAACAATCGATCACATCCACTTCAAGTAAAAAAAATTGTACAGACGAAAATTTCGTATTAGTATCCTTTAGCCTATTTTTAATATTTTGAATATACTTATTTCAGTAGGTTCTTAAACATAGTTTATAATTACAGCAAATTGCTGCCATTACGAAACCACAACTTTAGTACTAATGAAGCCCAATACTTCACCAGTTAAAAATAAGTTCCCAATCAAAAAGTGATAGGCAAAAATATAAATTCGTAATAGAATGATGTGGCAAACAGCTATGCTCAAGCTACCCTTTACCTGTGTTAACACGTGGCAATCAACTCGCGTGTTTCTTCCTTCGCGAATTTTCTGCTAGGACAGCGATGGCACGAGTAAAAATAACTTCTCCATTCCGCTCGAGTATGCAAAACGCGCTCCAACGCGATGATCATTTAATTAATGGCGGAATTCACACGGCGCTACAAATATGTTGTCGGCAATTTTCGGCGTCGGATGACGAGAGGACTCACAAAAAAAATGCAGTGCATTTTATTGGTTTGGCAAAGCACTTCCAAAAATTTCGCCTACCGTTTACAAAAAAAAAAAAAAAAAAAAAAGGAAGCTTATGCTGAGAGTGAGTGTGATGGAGGTGAGGGAAGGGCTTGGGTAGGAAGGAGGGGGAGAAGCGGTTGATTAAAATTCCTCGTCACACATAACCCGCGCAAGGACGACTACCCTCTGTGCGGAACACGTCACATTTGGTCAGCGGCCTCCCCCTACAGCCATCGGTAGGTGCCACCCTCCCTCCAACCCCACAAAACTCATTCCGACCCACCTCTCCTCTCTTTGCGTGGCTAATTTCAACTGTTTTCCAGCTCCCGATACTCTTGCAGCCGGCCCTGCCGCATTCCGGGTAGTTCCGGGCGGGCGCTTTCACGCATCAGGGCCACCAGCCCGCTCGAAATTGGCCTCGCAAAAAAAAAAAAAATTGAGGGAAATATGTGCCAGGCCACTTGGTGACGTATTCCTCCCCCCTCCCCTACCACCCAGAATCCACCCAAGTGCAACTCCCGTGTGAATTTGCGTAAGCGTTCCAACGCGTGCGAGGCATCTCGGTATACTGTGCGCGATGACTTTATGGTGAGTGTAGAGTGTAATGGTTGCGGCAATACAGGAAAATGTTTCTGCTGGTGGACAACCGTGTTTGTACATATTCAATAATATGTTCATATTTTCATGTAAATACCAACGTTTTAATTAATCAAATACAATCAAAACTACATGGTCAGAAATGGTTCGAATATTCATTGCAAACGTCTTGAAAATAGGTTATAGCACTCGGTACATTGCATGTCTAGGCTCCTGGGTTCTGTAAACTGTGAATTTTGGTGACGAATATTATAATTTAGGAAGTACCAACAGAATCTAAAGTTGTCCGTGCACTTGCTGTTATGACTAAAAAGTGTACACGAGTAGATGGATGTAGATAAATCCTCATTTTCTGCGAGCATTAACAGCGATTAAATTTATGATACATGATCTCGAAAATGGGTTTTAGTTGGTTGCAATCAGAGTAATTTCAGCTAGCATGTAATTAAGAGGAGAGTGGGTGGATTGTCCTTCCGATAATGGATTTATTTACATTCCTTAATTACTACAATTCCTATGAGTAATATTTAAATTATCATGACGTAACTTTTCAGTGAAGTACGTACTAAAAATCAGAAAGTTTGGTTCTGTGTTGTAGATTTCCGCCTTCTGCCACAAATAGCGCTGCAGCTTGTTATGTCCCAGTACTATGCCCTGGGGCAAACACTTATCCCCGCGCATAGGGAATGCGCCAACGGTTGTGACGTCAGTGCGGACCCGGCTATATAGGCGCGGCCTCTCAGAAGAGAGAGTCGAGTGTCATCATCGCCGGTTCGCGGGGTGGACAAGAGAAGCAGTACCACGGAGGCCACCGTCGCTCCCTAGCGAGGTCGGGCTAGTGGCATAAGAAACAACGAGAGTGGGCCTAGGTTCGAGGGAGTCGGACCGAGATAGAAACGTCTCTAGAGAAACAGTAGTGAGTGGCCAGACTAGGTGTCGCATCACCCCTCCCAAAAACCCCCGGTAGGGCTAGCCATTTATGGCCTACCAAGTAAAGGAAGGCTCAATCAATTGTATGTAGATATTGTGTGCACTAAGAAGGAATAAATAAAGTTGCCAACATTAGTGAGTGGAGCATACCGTATTTAAGTTACATGGAACCCCTACCAACTGTGCAACCCCTTACAGGTCTGCTAGGAGAGAAGCCAACGACAGGGTAGGTTCTAACAGCTGAAGGAACCCGGAGGACCAAAGTAAAGTAGTTGTAACAAGCTGCAGCAACAAAAAGATGACAAACATCGAGAAAGTATAAGATGTCCCTGCATTCCTGCAAGTTGCTCAGAGGAAACCTTTCAATGACGATTCCGAACAAGGTTCAATGCAGAAAAACCACCTGAAAACTTCATACGGCGATGGTACGAACAGTTCACATAGCTATTGGATGCCTCTAAGGGAAAATTACCGGGTCATCCACCAGTGTCTGAGCAAATAATTTAACATGTACGGGCTAGTTTCATGCGTAGACTCCAAAAGGTTTGTTACGGAAAGCAAGCAGAGAATTTGATTTTCTACAGGTAACGGTATAGAAGATCTGAGGACACGTTTGAAGAAGAAGTTGTGCCACTTGCTGTTGGTGCAAGTGCATAAATCTTCAGATAAAGTCAATACATGTTCGGTGGCCCAATCAACTACAAGAGCTTATGGAAGAGTGGTATGACTTTTGTGAAAAACTTCTGTTCAGCGATGAAGCGACTTTTGTCTTAGTGGAACAGTGAATCGGAACAACGTCCACATATGGGATATCCTTAAAAGCATCACTAAGCACGTTCGAGAATCTCCCAGACTCAACGCTTTTTGTACTATCTTGAAGTTCAAAGAATACCCTTTTCTTCATATTTTGTGAGAATAACCACAAGACGGCACATTTATCTGAACATGTAAGAACTTTGGCTAATGTCTCAATGAAAGGACGTAGTGGTAATGATGATCAACAAATGCTGCCTCGGCCTCCACGCTCCCTTGACATCACCCCTGCAAATATCTTGTGTGAGACTACGTGAAGTATTTGGTGAAACAGAATAAAACAAAACAACAAGACAAAATCCACAAAACGACGTATCAATCTAAAAATTGAATTTAAATGTATTTTAAGAACTGGGCTCTTCTTTTGAAATTGTCACTTATGTAAACTCAATATATATACGTTAGTGTTGTAGCAGGTATTTCGTTTCAATTTTACTCATTTAAACCACCTTAGTGGTCCCCCGATGCATTGGGTCAACACTAATTTGAAACTATTGTCTTTTATAGATAGTTTTATGTGTATTTTTAATTTTTTTATTTATGTTTCATCCTATTAGATTTAAACCCGTGATCACATAATTTTATTCTTGGAATTATGGTTTAAAGTAAATCGCGGTTTCTCTCTTCGAGAGCTTTGAATTCTGTTGGTATTTTCTCATATACCGCAGTCTGAGAAAGCCCTTCTTAGCCATTTCGATCGGCTCCGAATATCATAGTAGTTGTAATACGCTAGCTGAATTGTTAAACTTTTGAAACATTGTTTGAAGTATGTTTTATTTTCGAAGGTACACAATTCTAATGCATGATAAGCAGATTCGGAAAATAATAACTGACAGTAACACGCTACGACGCGTTTCAAGCGCTATTAAAGGTTAAGGGTACTGCCAACTTGAGAACTGTAAAGTGAGGAAGTACAGGGATATTCTGCTGGAATTAAAAGTAGGCAAAATAAATAAAATTGTGTTTTGGAGTTTTTCTTTACAGTGAAGATACATATTTGTTCGTGGTTTCCAAGGGCATATAAATAACCCATAAATAATCCCATATAGGTCGATCGGGATAAAGTGAGCCCTGAAGATTTATCGTTTGAAAATATTACTAGCCGTTACTGCATATAATGTAACATTACCAATCATTACCTTACTCCTTGTTATGTTGGTAGCGGATTGTCGAAGATAGTTCCGTGTATTTTCCTATTAAAATACAACGAGACAGAAATAAAATAAACTGGAATTGGCATATTTATGTTTTCATATGTTAAATAAACTTATTTTTTTTTATCAAACTACATCGATTCCTAACTACTGCCTAATTTACCTTACACACGCAAACATTAAGTGGCGTTTCCAAAGAGGTTAAATTTCCCGTTGTTAATCGCGTTAACGCGCGGAAAGATACGAATTTGTTGAAAATAGAAATTGGGCAGGGCGTTTTTGAGTGCTCACTTTATCCCAAACCATCTATAGCGCTGTGGGCATCACCAATATGAACAAAAAGGCAGTAGTGGCATATGTGTCGGTTTGATAAATACTGAGCCACACCTAATATAATATGTATTCACGACGTTGCTTGCGTCAGAGCTGCGGGGTAGGCAGCGCCTTTACGCACAGCGATAATGCAGGCTATGTGTTATTTTGAAGTAGAGCGATGGTGCAGATAATTACGACGAGAATGCTCGTACCAGGTTGAAGAAGGGGAGCGATAGAGGCTTAACGGCCCGCTGGGGGTCCCCCGATGGAAACGGAACTCGGCAAAGTGTTCAGGAATCCTGAAGGGCCAAAAGGCGGGCCGGAGAGGAGGGGTTAGGTTTGGGGAAGAACTCCCGCAGGGGTCCACCTGGAGCGAGTTCCAACTTCCCACGCACGCCTTTGATTTAAATTGAGGGGCCGTAATGCCATTAGGGGCGGTTCCCGGGAGGTGATGTTGGGGTGAAGGGGGGATGGTCCCACGGCGGCCATCTAGCAGACCTGACCCCGGGTCAAACCTGACGGCTTCCTGCTCTTCCTTCAGCCAGCCCAACTTCCGTCCTCCCTGCAGAAATCCTCCAACTCGGCACATGCCACCTGGCGTCGCTGCTGCCCTTCCAAAACTTCCACCACAAAGTCTTGAATTACTGCATGATCCGGGGTAAATCGCCACACACAATCGCTGTGAATAGTTATTCTATCGGCTTTCAGGGTAGCTGTAATTAAACTTGAGTTCCGGTGCTTGCTCAGACCAGAGGGTCACAAACTTCTTGACACTGCGCCGCTCTTAACATATTTTCACATTGCCTAAGCCACACCAGGAAAACAAGTATGTAAGGTATTTTCTTCCTTGCAATTTACGCAAACTATATTCTGTCAGATTACATTCTGCATTAAAAAAATATAAAAAAAAATCTAACCATATACGGAACATCTGGTCCCCTGGTTTCAAAATTATGCAGACATTAGAGTATCTTCTTAAAACATAATGTAATATATCATAATCGCGACGCCAGTTACTGAGACTTGCAACATCCCAGGGAGTCGCGAGGCAGTTAGGCGATTTACTCAAAAAATTAAGACCTTTTTCGGCCATGGTCATTTTTTCCCTTGTTTCCGTAACTGCATCTATCCACCACTTGCTCACCCAAACATAGCAGTGTAATGCTTGGCCAAGACAAGTGTGCATCTAGAAAATATGCGAACGACGTTGCGATGAGGAGGATAATTGAGAAAGAGGGGGGGGGGGTTGTCTCCTGAACGTTTCTCTTGCCCTTATTAAATGAAGGGGAAGAAAAATAAATCTCTGAGTAGCAGGCAACTTGTCTAGTAGTGGCCGTAGCTCATGCCACAGCGGTAACTCTTTGGATACGAATTCAGGAATATCCGGTTTCAATCTTCAACCCAGGCCGCCCTGGTGACTGAGGTTTTCCATTGTTTCCAAAATCCGCTCCAAGTTCCTTAACAAATATATGGCCTGTTCCTCTGTCAGTTCCTGTCTTTCGTGAAGTTGTGAGTAGGTGTATCTAATGGCCTCGTTGTCGACGATGTGTAAAGTTCGCTTATTCTATTTATTTTCCGTGTTATTGCGATCGAAATTGATGAAAGCATGCTCGCATGAATGTCAGCTTAAGGTTTGGGAATAAAGGTGACGTAGTTTTAGGTGTTTAGTACTTTTTTTAAATTCAGGAGCTTAAAACAGTCAGTCAGTTGAAGTTATAAGGGATGCTGTTAAGTTTTGTGATAAGAAAAAAAATGCATCCGAAAGACGTATGCATTCGCGATGCCAGATAGCAACTGCAACAGAAAGCAAAGTTATATACAGTATATACATAACACACACACACACACACACACACACACATATATATATATATATATATATATATATATATATATATATGTGTGTGTGTTGGTGTGTATGTGTGTGTGTGTGTGTGTAGTGAATGATGACGTAAAGTCATTGTACAGCCGGGAAGAACCCTGAACCCAAAAATTGTAAAAATAAAACTTTTTAAATATGATTTCGAATTTTTTGTAATTGGAAATATTATGTTAAAAGTTAGAAAAATTGTTTGATAAGTCTCTACAATATTTAAAATTATTAGAGACATTGCAACACGGAATATTTCGAGCCCAGCATATGAATACATGGTGATTCTAATCGTAACTTAGAACTTCAAGTCATATGCACGGCAGTGATCAAAGCACAAGTAGGCAATGATCATAAATATAGCCAGCCTCAGTAGCGTAGTAGGTTAGGAGCCATTCTACGGTGCGAAAGGTCCTGGGTTCGAATCCCGGCCCGAGCATTTGTGTTGTCCGTTTGCCTCAATTCAGCCTCATCGGCTCTTATACTTCGTTGTAAAAAGGGCCGTGAAACACTTTTATTTGTACATAAATACTGGGGGATGAATTTTCAGGAAGAAACCTACTGTACAGAATACTTAGGCCCTTGTATTTGGTAAGTGATGTAAACGTGGCAGTTATGAATGTTTTCTTCTATTAAGGCCACACCTACAAGTGTCCTAGCGAAAGTCTGTTGCTTTAACCGTCGTACGGTAAGTTGATACTTTTAGAAACGAACGGTTGAAAAAAAAATACTAAGAATACTTCCGTTATTACCATACAACTATGTAAGAAAATGAAAAAGCAATAAGGTGAGATAAATAAATAAATTTATTTTTTTTTGTTACGCGTTCGTGAGTATGAAAATAGTTTGTGATGATTATATTAAAAGCGAGTTCAACACTTCCGTTATACGATAGTTGGAAGATGGTTGGGTTGGCATTGATGTCGTAGAAATAGATCTTCTGTATATTATGAGCAGCGGCTAAAATATTGAAAATCGTTGAATGGACTATTTACATGATGTGTTCATTTTCAGGAAATGAAGTAAAATGTATACTTACATTTAGTACGTATTACAATATTTTAGAGGTGACGAAGTGGCGGTGGTGGAACAATGTACGTCAGCTTGCAATGCAGCCATCAGCCTGGCAATGTTATAGTTAAATAAAACACATTTTTCGGTAATTATTCATATAAGACGATTACCAAATATCCTTGATATATCGTGAACGTCCAATAGGTACATTTAAAGGTGTTCGGCAGCAAAAATGGCAATATATAACTGTCTTAATAAATACTGTAATAACACTTAGTCATTACATGTGACGATATTTTCCATCACATGAGAAATATTTCGTATCCTGAATGACCTTTCAACACCAAAATTCTATCGCTACTTGAACTTACCCAGAGTAAAGCCAATTCGCGTACAATAGGATGAAAAAAAAATGTTATGTGGTACTTTTTTAAAGATGTTAGCTAACTCATGGAAAAGCTTACAGATACAAAAAAAAACTGTGCATATTTACAAACATTTACTAGGCGTAATTTTCCGTTTCAGCAATTCGATTGCTGGTATTTTATCTCGGTAACAAGCCATGCGGATCCCTTCACGTTTACTGTCTGAAACGATGGCTCCATTCCCTTGGTGTTTTTTTTCAACGCTGTTTTAAATACACTGCAAACAAGTTAATTTTAATTTCAAGGGTGGTTATCCCTTGTGAGTGCAGCTAAACTATAAGTTGTCACCATTTTCCACAAAAGATCTCCTCCCAAAATATTTCTTAAATAATAATGTTTATTAAACATAATGTATTTAATATGTAATATAAAAATAATATTTTGTGAACTAGTTTTCCCAGAATAGTTTCGAACTCTTATAAACAATTCGTACAGTGTAAATCACACGTCATTTTCAGATCCAATTTTTCCTTGCAAAGAGAATCGACAGTGAAGATTGATTGAAGAGATTTTGGTCAGCTCTTAACATCAAGGCCTTGAAGCGTTACTGGGGGGTGACATGTGAGTATGGCACAGCGCCGGATTGATAGAGCGTGGGAAATGGGAGGTCCCCGAATCTGAGGACCGACCCCGGCAGGAATCGAACCCGGATCTCCTTGGTAGGAGGCGTGAGCTCTAGCCACTGCGCCAATTACTGCATTTTCCGATACTGAAATCTGACTAAGAACTTGCGCGAGAGAACACAGTGGTAGGTGAGGAGGGAGGATGTACTCAACCGCCCGGACCGTAGTTCACGTCCTGGCGCGTACAACTTCCAACGAGGGTTATTTAGTTCGTGGGGCTTTTGCCCACCCCTGCGGCGGTTGACGCGATGGCGTGTTAGTCCCGGCAAATGTATGTGCTAAAGGCCAGCCAAGTACAACCGCACCCCTCGCGGGTGAAGGGGTGGGTCGCAGATACCATCTTCCAGTTCTACTGCGGGGGTGGATGAGGTTGACATGGGTTGGGTCGGTTGGGATGAAGACTGCGCGGGCAACTCTGCGGGCGCTTGTGTGTGTGCAGTCGCGCATACACGGGAGGTTGAGTTCGCACGTTTGGGTCGGTTGTTCCGGGTGTGCGGGGGTTGCAAGGGGTTGGTATGGGTCTGTTGGGCTGGGGGGAGGAGAGCTGCCAGCAAAACCGCCACCGCGAGACTCTAAACAGGCGATTGTGTGGAATGAAGCAATCAGCGGCGAGATAAGAGGACGTAGTCGAGGTAACGAGTGACAAGGGACGCATTAGGTCTCCTCGCCTCCACGTCTCTCGCACTTTCTCTCTCTCTCTGTTCGTTGTCCTCCTCTGTAGGAGGAACAACCCCTCAAGCCTCCCACCCACCTCCCAGGGCTCCAGATTACCTCTCTGAGACTTGTGCGGGAGCAGGCAATCACATCTAAATATCTGCTCGCTCCCCGTGTTACAGGTTAGCGTTAACCCCCCTCCCCTACCTATCAAACTCCTTCCATCCATGACCTCAGAGGAGCGTCTACATCCTATCTCGTGATCACTTCCTGAGACCGGAGAGACATGTCTCCTGAATAGACCTCGAAGCTGTGGTCGACTTCACGCACCGAGGTATCCTTGCCTGTGAGGTCATATGTCCCGGGAACGGATCCACAAACCACCAGTGAAGTGAAGTTTACGCTACAATAGACGATGGCGTGTTGTTGCTGATTGGCTACCTGCTGTGACGTGAATGTCAATGTCGGTACGGCGTCGGTATGGTGTAATTTCCCCCGACAAGCCATTGACATACGTCCACCCCCTGACTAAAGGATCACATAAACTAAACATTTTATAAAAACAGCCCATTGCAGGAATCGTTCAAAGATCACAAATGGTGCTGCACTAACACAGCGAGTTGTCTGTCGAAGTCCAGTTGTTGCCAATCTGGCATGTGATTGGATACTGGGACTGTGACGTTACATTCGTCATGTGGTCACTGACAATGTTTCCATTCAAAGTATTGTTACAAGTTTAGCAAAAAATTTTACATGTAGGCACTTCTCTGAGCTCTTTGGGATAGAGGTCATACGATTAGAAATAGAAGAGTTGAATTAGGTTATTGATTTACTAGCTCACAAAGCTTACAAAAACACACAAATCAGCAATCAACTATAAGTTTCACAACACCCTTAATTATGCGTACAGTTACTACTAGGCCACAGAAACGGTAATTAACTTTGACAATTAAAGAACAAAAATGTCTATCATCAATTAATTAAAGACTACAAATCACAATAAAAATTCAGTCATATATCCAACCAACAATCTTTCAAATAGTGACAATGCACAACCTTATCAGACCGAAGTGGTGATACTTCACCATGTGCTGCGCAGCACCCCGAGTGCACCACTGTCTTCACTCCTTAGGTCTTCGGTACGACTCCCGTCGTGCACTTCCTTGTCCGTCGACCCGCAGCACCAGTCTTCTTGTTACGCCCAATACTGATTCGAAGGTATGAGCCTGTGGCCTCACAGTAGACTCTGACGTCACCAAGATGTCTTCGCCAGTCTCTCTCCACAAGCATAACACCTCCCTCTAACACGACCAATAGCGAACTCTCCCAAATCTGTTGATTCGGGGATTTTATACTCTGACCAAACTCCGGGGATTAACAGCATTACAGGGGTCTAAAAATTGATATTACATCATGCTTCGGACGCGACTTGAGTCTCGTAGGCTGGTCTCGCAGGGTAAAAGTGCAGTTGGAACAGGTCTATATGACGTAGTTTCGGCGGAATTGCCATCACGTAGCTGCCCATTTTGGGAGTCATGAGCTAGTCCATAAGGTGTTTCAACACAGCTGCCAGGCACCCGGCCCTCAGAAGCAGAGCATGCAACAGCATTCTACAATCGCGTAGTATCACTAAATTCGTTCCAAAGCCTGTGCTACTATACTTGTACAAATAGCAAAACTTAATAGGCGGCGTACATTCTGCCAACTATTGAAAGTTAAATTATAATGCCAATAAAAGAGCGAAATAAAAAATCTTAAGCTGCGAATCACTGTGCTACCATTAGTCAGTTTGAGGAACTAGGTCCATCAGCAGAGTACAGGGAGGTTACAGGACAAGCAACTGTCACTGTATCGTATTCGTTCATACAATCCACCGACTCATTGTATCAGGGCCAAATTTGCCAACACAGGATGACCGATAAACGCAACCCAGAAGATCATCGGACGGAAGTTCTGGAAACCACCTATGTGAAGTCCGCAGGGCAATGTTTGAGATACATCAGATTTTAGGAGATCGACAATTGGTTGAAGATAGGTGTGTCCTTCAAGTGTACCAAGGTGAGCCCCGGTGGTGAAGAGATCAAAGCACGCGCCTTCCACCACAGTGATCCGGGTTCGACGCCAGGCGAGTTAATTTCCCGATATTTGCATTTTGACATCATAGCTGCGAGCATATTGTATTTCTAATTATTGGCTGTCTTGAATGTCTTCAAAGATTTTCGTTTCGAATATGTTTTTTTTTTGTGTGTATGCGAATCCGTTCTTATTCACCAAAAGTATTTTTTTCTGATAGTATTAATGCAAACAACATGAGGTCTGGATGCGAATTGAGCAATAATAATAATAAATTCGAACAGTATTTCCTAAAATAACCTATTTAAAATTATCAGGAACAATATGATTTGGTTTAAATAATTACTTTCGAGCATGCATGATCTGTTGATCATTTAAAGTAGGTACAATAATAATATGTGCATCATTTGGTTGAAAATAGTAAGATAAGTTTTCAAGTGGTCCCTTCAACAGGTATTTATTGGTTCAACTTCAATGAACCTATGTGAATAGATGATCTTTGTCATAAAATGAATTACAGAAACTAAATGAAATAAATATTTGATCGTTACAGATTACCACACTTATAAACGTTGGTCGCTAGGATATCAGTCATAGGCATTCGTCCTTTTTTTTAAGTGATGACTTACTGAAACCAACACAATGACTCGAATTGTCTTGAATTGCATGACTCACTTATTTCAAACAACTTAAATTATTCCTAAGAGACGGAAATGTAGATACTTTTTGGCTCTTTTTTAATTAGTATTTTTATTTGAGTTTGCCAGTTTAAATGTTAGTTTATTGGTGCAGTCAAATAATAATAATTGTTGGAGATAGATGAGTAATGCTCATATCTACACAACATATAAACTATTCTCGCTATAAGCATAGAGGTAGACGCAACTCTGTACATATACATCTTTGGCTATGTATAAAACCGTGGAATAACCTAAAAATAAACGTCCGTCACAGTCGCAGCAGTTGATACTGAGTTTAAATAACTATCACCTGGCTGACTCAAAGGCCATGCTCTCATGTTTATACTTTGGCGATATTAATTTTTAGATATTAAAAATTTGCCTAGTAGTTTTGTTTAAAATCGTCTTCTCAGTGTAAGATGATTTTCTTAAGGCTGTTAATACTATGGTTTTAGTTAATTATTTAAACAGCGAATTTTTATGTCTGTTCTTGTTTAAGCTTAAAATACAATTATCGCCAAAACAGTAGAAACAAGGGTACTGTTACAACAGAGAATTACACAGTATTTTACGAGCGTTTGGCAAAATATAATCATACTGAACGATACATAACTCTGAGCAATAGTGAGCGGTACTGACAAAACAAATTGTAGCATTCTATTAGTATGCCTTATTCAGCTGCACCATTAACACAATGTCAGTATGGAAACTTCCATGTAACTATAAAAAAACTGCGTAAACGTTTCACAACTCTGAAATTTAACGTCCACGGCACCAATAAAATACATTATTTGGTTATTATAAAGAGTACTCAGTTTAAATATCATGATCGTAAAAACGAGTTGTGAACGGTGGATATCTATACATTCCAGTAATGATTTACTTTCGTAGGTGACACAAGCCAGTGCCCGACCGGTGGTTGTTTATACGGTGCATATTTTATTTTATATTTTTTCATCACGAATTCTGAAAAATCGCCACGCGTGGCAAAAATTTTTTTAAAAGGAATGCAACTCTGATTTGTGGCGGAATGTGTTCGGAATGATTAGGGGGAATTTTTCGATAGGGTGGGGCGGTACCTTGGGGAGGTGGTGAAGAAGGAGGGTGTTAGGCGGGGGGGGGGAGCGACAGAGTACGAGGCGTTTCCGTCGAGGACACGAATGCGGTCGTCAGCGGAATACCAGAGATGTGGTTTCTCGGGTGGTTGAATGCGGTTCACCACCTTCCTCCCCCTCCCTTTATCCACTTTCCTTCTTTCTCTTTCTCTCGGGCGCTATCGCTGTCCTAACAGCACCTTTCTCTCTCTCTCCGAGACCCGTTCCTCTCCTGCCTTCGTCGGGTCCGAGACCAACTTTAATGGAGTCGTAATCGAGGGATAATTGTGAAAGAAAATTAGCTCCGCCCTCGTACAAACAACGTTGTTAGTTTTATGGCCTCTCGCATCTCTCCCTTGCTGCCCCTCCGCCAATTCCTCCTCCACCTTTGCCAATTCAACTACTGCCATTTCCTTCCTTATCCTTACGGGGAAGCTATCTTCGTCTGCGGTCTCCCCCGCATAACAGCCGTCGTGTTACAAGCGAGTTGGGGATCTCTTCCTTTTGTTTTACTGGTCGACGTGATCTGTCTCCCGAACCGAGATTGTAACCGATAAACCATACCCCCGTCCCCCCAACAACTTCCTCCTGGACTCAAAAAGTAAATAAAAAGAGAAAGGACGTGTTAAGAACATTGAGACTGGTTTTATTACTCTAAGAAAAGCAAGGGCAAAAAGGTGATTCGAGCATGACAGTGGCGGCGAAAGCTATTCTTGTAGGTGGGGGACAAGATCGTTGACAGAAATTTATGCCAAGAGTTTTTTTTCCTGTAACGACTTACTAAAGCGTTGGGTCCGGGGAAACTCCCCCAGGAAAATTTTAACTTTAGTGTGCAAATTGGTGCTATTCGAGTCTAAATATTGAATATACAGATGACAGTAATTGTAATAATTTTAAATATTAAAACTTAGGATGGGTACGAAAGCCTATACTGTACCTCCCCTATGATCTAGAGGAGGGGCAGTGTCCCCCTATCACACTTCTCCGACGCCAAAAGTGCATGCTATATATTTTGGTTTGTAAGCTGTGAAATACTGCACATCTAATACATTAACACACAAATGAAGCTGATTACTGCAGGTTGTGTCCCTGCATAGGTACAGGTTTCAATTCCTGTACTGAACTGAACGTCAACATCCCATAACACACACGAGGAACTGGATTATTTTAACGGCACTAAACAAAACTCCGAACTGGAGTTCGCAGAACAAAACTAAATCTGCAGAACTGGGGTTTTCAAATGACACGTCCCTTTGTGATTACGGAGAACTACAAGACAACACAACAGCTTTGTCAGTGCATCTTGTGCCATTGTACGTGCACTATGGCAAACCTTCGTTACATTCACCCCTAATGCTGTTGACGTTGTCCGTTACTGGGTAAAGATAATCTAGCTGTCGGACATCATCGCCAATACTACATCACACATACAGATGTGTTTTTCTTCTACAATTGATGCAGCCTTCACTCTGCACCTAATATTTGTGTATGCATGCACATGATGTTATTTCTGATACGAATAAGTAAAGTAAGGAAACAATATATGATGCATGGTGCACATTTAAAACGTTTGTTAATTATTTATATTTAGAGGTACGTAAATTTCGAATATACATTCCAGGTTAGGTTGAACGCCAATTATGTATACTTAATTTTCATGTCTGTGACATGCTGGTGGCTGTTAGGAAACGCGTTTGACTACTGCAAGCCAGTAGTAAATAAGGAAATAATGCGAAGTGCTATAGCTTGCTACCTGCTTGCACGGTAATAAGCCAATAGATAATAGATTGTTGCCAGTGGGTGTATGGGACTGACAAGTCTAGGCTGCTGCCAGATGAATCCGCTAAATTGACGTACCTCTATTTATATTGCTTTAAGTTACCTAAAACATATTTTTACGGCAGCTTCAAAAAATTAAATTATTCAAAGTTATATCTGTTTACATCCAGCATTTAGAAAGCTGGGCAGGCTACTAGTAACAACTTGAGCTTAATAAAATCATATTTGAAATTTTTTTTGCCTAGCTTGTTAAGAAAATGTCTACATAATTTGTCACAAAAAATAAAAAAAAATCCGTGCAAAATATTATTTTACTCCTGACAAGATTTCATTTTCGTTCTCTCATTCACTCTTTGATTGGGAAGATATATATATATATATATATATATATATATATATATATATATATATATATATATATATATATATATAACACGTGTTACTTAGCGTGCGTTCTGAAAGTTTGCGCGATATTTATATTATAAGTATATTAACAATACGTTTGAAAAGAAAGAATAAGTGTATGGCATTCACGGATCCTCGCATATCAGTAGAAAATATGACAGTTTTGACTTTTTTAATTCACTATCTTACTCTCTACAGATGCTCGTACAGAAAAGTTTGAACTGAAATATAAACCCCTATTGCAACTAAGTAAAGTACTATTAATATTAAAGTAATACTTTTGTTCTTGTTAATTATTTTCTTACTACGCAGAATATTTTATGAAAAAGAAACCAAGAGGTTACGTTAAAATGTTTGGTAAGTACGTCGAAGCCGTAGTAAATTTATTGTACCTAATAAAATGTAAAATCTTCCGCATTTTCGACACAGAAATACACTGCTCGAGACAATTTTTTTAAAACCATATTAATAAACCATTCGTCAGTAAATTATAATTCCTTATCATCCAGTACAAGCACGAAAATGATGAGCCGGCAGAGCTGAAAACACTTTTTAAATTTAACGCGCAAATTTAAACTTTGTGCTTTTGAACTTTCCAGGCCAAAGAATTTTACTTAAGGTATTTAAATTCTAATTTATGAGCATCTTTGAACTCTGTCTGATGATTAATTATAAACGAAAGACAGATAAATTTCTCTCACTTTATTAATCCTAAGCAGCTTAGAAAGAATTCGTATTTCAAAATTAATTTAAATACCTCTTAAAAAGAAAAAAGCCTCAATAAATACAAAAAGAAGAAGTTCTGCTTTAGGAATGAAAAGCTGAGGGTTGGAGGGGAACTGTCAAGAAATTAACGGTTTTAATTCTTTCTGTAGATTTGAAAAGCTTAACAATTGCGCAAAGGTAAAAGTGTTTGTACTAGCCTTAAATAAATATGAAATGAAGATATTTACATCCAAACATTTACCTGAGTTATTTGATAGCATGCCGTTCAATTATACGCGACACTGAAGCCCAGGGAGCAGACTTCAAAGTAAAACTTACATTTTTTCGATATATTTCTGAACTGGCTATTTATGATCCCGTATTATTGCACCATATTTCATGTTAAGTAAAATCATTAGTAGCGTCTGTGTCTGATTTCCCTTCTCATTCGGAAAATTTGGTAACCAATTTTTACAGATTTTACCCCTGGTCAATACACAACAGCATTTTTCGAAACTTGTGAAACCCGTGCAATGTGACACATCCCTATGCGTACGTACCACTGCATAGAAACTACAACTAGTTCTAATGATACACTAATCGTAGATAAATAATGTTTTAAGGTGTTGAAATACAGTTTAAAAATTACACGCAACTTATTCTTGGTTTATGAAAAGTGCACGCGGAGAAAACAGTTTTTTTAAATCTCTTTAGCAATCGGCTTAAAAGAGGTCATGCCACTCATTATGGTGTCTTTTTCTTCATTACTTCTTATTTTAAAATTGTAGATAGATAAAGTTCAAAAAATTACAATAGTGACGTAATTAATTACCATCCATTGCAGTACAGAATTCATATGCGAACTACTAAAACTATATTTCGGAAAAGTTAAGCAAGGATGCAATTTTAGAGAGTAATTATCCATCTCTATTTATTGAAACCAGATTCGACCCAGCTGGACAAAATACGCATATAATCGTAAAATAAAATGTTTATAGAAATATACACGGATATTTCCCCAAATTTTTAGCCATGATATAAAAATTAATATTTTCCACCTAAAATATTCACAACATTTAAGGGAGCGGTCTACCACAATCGTAAAATAAAATGTTTATAGAAATACACACGGATATTTCCCCAAATTTTTAGCCATGCTATAAAAATTAATATTTTCCACCTAAAATATTCACAACATTTAAGGGAGCGGTCTACCACAATTTTCATCACCATTTTTTATTTTTTATTTGTACCAGATATTTTTTTCCTTATTTTAGACACAAAATGTGACTAAATTGGGCTCTTATGCAAAATTTTTATCTCACATAGTTTTCGCGTAATGGCTTGTTAAAGTCATATTTTGCATGTTTCCGTTTTAACGACTACACTAAAACCAACTGATATACCAAGCTCAAAAAAACCACAGTAGATAAATACATCACAGGCTACATTGACATGCTCTTAAAATTAAAGAAAAAAAATTATTTGTATTTAAAAAAAATATCGAACTTTTAAAATTTTTTATTTTCAGTTTCGGCTTGAAATTAAATAAACAGATAATGAGAAACAATAACATAGACAATTGTCTCTCTCTCTCTCTCTCTCTCTCTCTCTCTCTCTATATATATATATATATATATATATATATATATATATATATATATAAGAGAACGCTGACTGAATGACTGACTGACTGACATATCAAACTGCAGCCCAAACCACTGAACCTAGAATCGTGAAAATGTTTGTGTGGTTTCTCGTCAGGTCGTAGACGAGCACTAAGAAGAGATTTTTCGAAATTCGACCTCTAAGGGGGTAGAAAGTGGTCAATTGTATTTTAGAAGAAAAGTCGATAGAGCTCGAACCCGAAGGCCTGCCATCGTGATTTTTACTTTAATAGGACACACGTGAAAATGCATATTAGCCAATTTAAGGATTTTTCGAAATTCAACATTTAAGGGGGTGAAAAGGCCTTAAATGTGTTTCCGATGAACTATCGATATCTATCGAATCCTTTGGGATAGTGTTGGTATTCACTTCAAAATGTTGCTTACCTAAATACCCAAAAATAAGTTTTAGGATTTATTAAATTCTACCCTCAAGCGGCAAAAAGGGGCAAAATATGTTTTTTATGAATCGTCTATATCACTGAATCACATTTGACTATCGTCGTTATTTTTACTTCAATTGGTTACGTTTACAAATAACTAACATAGTACTCGAAAACGTTTTGAAATTTGATAATTAAGGGGGTGAATATACGTGAAGTGTGTTTTCGATTATTCCTCTATATCTACCGATTCAATTGAGATGTCGAAGTGCTCTTTGCTTTAGATCGATGCTTGTGTAAATATTTAAATACCATTAAAACATATTTTCCGAATTAGGCCCCAAGGAGGTAAAAAACTGGTAAAATATGTTTTCGATTCACAATCGATATATATCGATCCCATTGATTTTTATATAGCGACGTGATTTTTGTTTAAGATTGATGCTTAATGAAATACCAGAAAAGTGATTTCAGGAATTTTCAAAATTCGCCATCTAAGGAGGTGAAAAGGAGTGAAAAGTGATGAAATGTGTTTTTAATTAATATTCTATTTATCTTCAACCCAAGCGGCTATTGTCGTGTTTTTCACGTCCAAGAGACACCAGCTACGTAGTATAAAATGTGATATAAGGGTACTTCGAAATTCAGTCTCATAGGACGTGGAAAAACCTTGAAAATGTTTTAAATAAATCCTCGATATATATCGAACCCGTCGAGATATTTAGTTAATTTTTGTTTCAGGGTGATGAATACAGAAATGATCGAAACAAGGTTTTTTAGATTTTTCAAAACTAGAACTCTCAGCACTGTGCAGAGGTCATACGTGTTTTTGAATGAATAATTTATTTTGATTCTAATGAACGGGCTGCCGTCGTGATTTGCACTTCAATAGGATACTTACAGAAAAATCCAAATATGTGAAACTAAAATATTTCGAAATTCGTCTCCAAAAAGGGCGAAAAAGAACAAAATTTGTTTTCCTTCACACACACACAGATGATTATGTAAGGATAAAAAAATTATATGCAATTTTATTACTTTTTAAGATAACTTGATTATTAAGAATAAAACTGAGTTTGTAAACTTCAAGGCAGACGATCCGAAAAGCAAGTACGACCAGCGAGACTTCAATAATACAGGAATTTCACTCTACAGTAACCTATCGAAACGTGGTGTTGTACAACTTCTATGAGACCAGGACATGGATATTTTATTTTTTAAATTTAATTTGCTTTAATAAATTATTTCGACGTTATATACGTGACGCAGTTCTTTGTAGATCTAAGTCTGCACTGTAAAAAATCTTCCTAATATGTTTAGGAAGTAATTAACCTAAACACAGTATGGTACAGTTACCATACTTCCGCCTTGTAAATATACAAACTTTTACACTGGTTACAATTCAAGACTGGAAACTTCAGTATACATTTGACTGCTTTATAAAAAATTTAGGAGTTATACTACGGATGTCTAAGAAACAATTCTACCGTACCTACTTTCTTAGCGCTCCTATACGCACGTGTGGCAAATTTACAAACTATTTTTTAGAGTGAAGTCCCTGTAAGTGGCAGCGACCAACTTACGACTTCATTTCGCGTGGACAGTTATAGCTACTTATCCTGTCGCAGAGTTAACTCATTTAGCAGATTTGTTGTGTTGAAGTGTTTACTAATTGGCAGTATAGTTTGTATATTTTGTATAATGTTCTTCTTCGTATTCAAGAACTGTCGCTGCATTTTACATGTCTACTATTCAAGTATATAAGATAATTTTGGGGCTTGTGATAGGGTCTTTGTCTGTTTAAATTGCAGTAAAAAATAATTTGAATCCAGTTAATTGTAAAATAATATCTCTCTTTACAGTGAGATGAAAAATATATGTAAACACAAAACAAGCAACACAGAAGAAAAACTAAATTAAAACTTTTTGCTATAAATGCTTATGACGGTACATTAGCCACGCACCAGAGACGAAAACGAAACGAAACTTCAACTCTTAAAACTCATTTAATTGCATAAGTTTATTAAAAGCCTTTTGAGAAAGATTTAACTAAAATCCTCGTGGCAGTAAGAATACATAAAATGCAAATACAAGGAAGCTCAATGTAAAACGCCAATTCGCTGCAGCGGAAATGCTAGATGAAGAATGGAAGTATGCCTTAATACTACAGTTCCAACATGGCGGGTAAAATAGGGTAAGGGGAGAGAAAATTAAGTACACAGATAAAAACTTTCCTCCGTTCTCTTCTTTCTCTTGCAGCTCATCCTGAAAGAGGATCTTGGGATACCTTCTTTATACGCTCAGGAGGGATTAACATCTTTTAAACTAATGTTATGCTTATTTTTATCTCGGATGCTTTTTGTTTTGTTTAGGGACTGTTAATGTCTCTTGCATTAGCATACACACCTTGATTTAAGTGCCAGACTTTCGCGAGGGGTTAGAATAATTTAACTGTATCTTCGGTCATAAAAACCTGTTTCCTGCAGACGATGCCTAATCGCTAAACTTTCCTCCCCTTATGCGCGGCGAGCTTAAAAACGAAGCAATTCCTTGGGCTAAAAAGCGAAGAAGAATGCTCTGGATTTCTGAATACAGTTTAGGAAAGCTATGCAATTTACTTCAAAAGATTAGTTTATATTTCACATTGTATGCACTGACATAGTATGTGTATATTACATTATTATAAGATCTAAAACGGTTAATTTTTTTATCTTACTCACTGAAGAAGTGTTGGTTGATGTTTCACATGTTAGTAAACATGTAGTATGCATACGAAACATTTTCGTTGAATATAATTTTATTTTAAAATCACTGGTAGTATGCTTCCCGAAATATACAGAATAAGGACTGCACTAAAATATCTTTAAACAATTCCTTTAACGAACGTTCGTTTAAAAGATCATTGAAATAGATGTACGTGACAGTGACTCCTGTTTTTGGTGAAAAGATTTTTGCATTAGTTTGCTTCAGTGCCTCGTGTCAAATGAGGAACGTATTAACATAAAGACACTCCGTCAATAACAAAGAAGCAGAACTAAACACACTCCGTCAATAACAAAGGAGCAGAACTGCAGAGGTGGAATTCAGACATTGAAACAATTTGGTGCACACATGTTTTCGCCAAAATCTGGGTGCCCTAGTGATAGGTTAATGCCGGAATCACAATGACGTGACAGAAGTGACATGAATTGTGCGATGCGACACTTAGGGCCGTATATATTAGACCTCTTTCGAATGACAACCACCTGCTCACCAATGCTTTCTCTGTGGGGATAGCAGTTGGTTGTCATTCGAAAGAGGTTTATAATATTGGTCCTTAGGGCCGTATCTATTAGACCTCTTTCGAATGGCAATCATCTGCTCGCCAATGCTTTCTCTGTGGGGATAGCAGTTGGTTGTCATTCGAAAAAGGTTTATAATATCGGCCCATATTGTTAACATCAGTTTGGTTGCCATACGACACATACTAAAAATAATAATAATAAAATAAAAAAATACATGATAATAGTTTATTGCCACTACGTACTAATCTCAAGTACGATAGCGACACCTGTTCACAGTATTTTTTTACGTTTGTAAGTACTACCAGTACGCCAGCGGCTTTGCTCGCGTGCATTACTCAGAGCAAATACCTCTTTGTACACCAGGTATGTAGTTCTGTCACAAGCGTTAGAATGACAAATCTGCTATAGTTGAACTAATTATGCAGCAGGATAAGTATCTATAGCTGTCCACGCGAAAGAAGTCTTAAGTTTGTCTCTGCCACTAACAGCGACTTCGCCTGGGCCGTATTTATATTCACAGCAAAGTTGACGTTGTTAGGTAATTACATACTGGTATACGTAAGCGGTTAATCGAATGCATTCCGTAGCTTACGTGGTACTTAGACTGATTTTCCTCGAGCACAACCATTGGTGATAATGCCCTCAATAACATATTTGTTTGTCAAAACCTTCGCTTGAAGTTAAGTGGCATTAAGAAATTTTGGCGGGAAAAAGGTTTTGCCGAAAAATAAACGTATCTGGTGTCCCAACTTTGAGGATAGTGAGATGGCATATGTGGGCTGATGCTGTCGAGGAACTTCAGTGAATAGTGGACTGCGTAATCCATTTCCATCACTTTTGAACAACTTCACCCAAATCACACTAATTTCATCTGCCTTGCAGTTTTTTTTTGTGTAACACTTACACGTTTGCACAGCCTTTAAAAGGAATTTCAGCCCAGTACCTCCCAAAAAATAGATCGGTGCTACAAACAACTGCGCCAAAAAACGTCGAAATTATTCATGAAAACTACTTTAAAAAATGAAATATTAATTCCCTGGGCATAGAGGTTGTGCAACACCGTGACTCGATATAGCTGTATAATGAAACTCCTGTATAATTTATTTCTCGTTGGTTGTACTTGCTTTTCGGTTCGTCTTCCTTGAAAGTTCACAAACAAAGTTTTCTATTTAATTAAATTATCTGATAAAATAAAAACACCTTGCATTATTTTTTAAAGTATTTACTTAAGCATCATTCTGACGCGAACACCACCTCAATATCTCTACTGGTTAGATAAGTATCATCGGCTGATAGAAAACTAATTTTATGCTTTTTTAGGGCCTTGCCTCTTTAGGTGTCGAATTTCGAAAAATCATAACTTCACACCTTAAATATTTATTCAAGTATTTAAGTAAAGTGAAAATTACGACAATAGCTCATTCGCTCAAAGCAAAAACGATCATTCGTTAAAAATCATAAATCATTCCTGTACAGTTTTGAGAGTTCGAATTTTGAAAAATCTTAAATCTTTTTACGGCCATTTACGTAATAATCATCCTGAAGCAAAAATAAACTGAATATATCGATGGGTTCGATATGTATCAAAGATTTATCTAAAACACATTCCGGTCTTTTCACCTCCTAAGAGACTGAATTTCGAAATACCCTTGTACCACATTTTAGACTACTTAAATGGTGTCTCTTGGACGTGAAAAACACTCCAATGGCCCGCTGGGTTCAAGATATATCAACGATTAATGAAAACACATTTCAGCACTTTTCACTTCTAGGAACCCCCTTAGAGGCCGGATTTCGAAAAACCACATCTTAGTGCTCGCCCACGACCTGAGGGAAAGTTCACGATTTTAGGTCCAGTGGTTTGGGCTGCAGTTTGATATGTCATGTCAGTCAGTCAGTCGGTCAGTCAGTCGGTCAGTCAGTCAGTCAGTCGGTCGGTCAGTCAGTCGGTCAGTCAGTCGGTCAGTCAGTCGGTCAGTCAGTCAGTCAGTCAGTCAGTCAGTCAGTCAGTCAGTCGGTCAGTCAGTCGGTCGGTTAGTCAGTCGGTCAGTCAGTCGGTCAGTCAGTCGGTCAGTCAGTGTTTTTCTTATATATATACATATATATACATATATATATATATATATATATATATATATATATACATATATATATATTTTAAATATCCTCTGGTATTTCAAAATGTGGAAAAACAACGGCACAGCTACACTTTTGCTTACAAGAAGGTTACGATTTGCTTGTGACAACCAGCAAGAACTTCACTGAAAATAAATAACAGCAAATCACTAACTAATTACTACCAGTTTCACCAACATTTTGGCGTAAAATTATATTCCGACTCGAATAAAACCGACATAATTTATAATCGTAATTCACGTCGCTTCCTCCATTTTTGTCGATTTGATGTCACAGAGACCTCGGTGTTGATTGGAGGACATATTTCCGTGCCGCGATGGTCGTGTCGCATCTGTCGCAAAATTGTCATTCTGGTGAGATGGTAAAAAAAATAGAACCCTTTAGGGCTGTTTGGGATTTCTATATTGCACGTAGAAAACCGAGAGGATGCATGAATTAATCGGAAAAGATGTTTGGTTAATTATTTAAAGGTTTCAGACTTCCGCTGGTTTTCCATTATTTTCGCTGAAATTATTATGCTGCTAAAACACTTCTTAAGTCTTCAAACATTTAATGTACAAATCTTTCTCACGTATGCATCCGTAAAATCAAATGTACCCTCAATAATTCACCCATGTTTGTTGCTTTTCCAAGCCAACTCGTCATGAGGCCGCGGTGGCCGATTGGACAGACAATTCGCCTTCCGCCGAGGCGATTCGGGTTCGAATTCCGGCGGGGTTGGTACCAGGATTTTCGCATGAAATATCATGCTGGGCGATTCCGCTGGTCGGCGAATTTCCTCGGGGATCTCCCGTTTACCCCTGACGTTTATTCCGGCGTCGCATCACAGTCAACTCATGTCACCCCTCACAAGTGCTAAAAACCTCGGTATTGAGCGCTGACCGAAATTTCTCACTCAATCATTCTGTCGCGCTATGCGACAAATGTAGCCTATCCCAAAGCGAACATTGATTATATATTGTTATAAGACATTAGACAGTAACTCATGGTACATTGCGGTACATATAGGCTTATATATTCCCGAACGTTAATAATTAATATTCAAACCAGCCCTAGTGTTCAGATTTACAATACCAAAATAATTGGAGTCATGCCTATTTTAAAAATTATTCGAAAACCAGCCTGGCTACTACAACAAATCCTTCTACGGGCGTTACTATACAAGAGACTACGCCCAAGCAGCGTATGCGAGCTTGCGGCAATCCTGCATTTCACTTGCCTTAGGCTTGCAAAAGCAGGCTTGCCTAAGGCTTGCGGCAAGCTTGTCTCTTCCGGGCACCGTTATAGGTCTTTCGTAATAACTTTGCAAGCTTGTGGCAAGCCTGATGAGCAAGTCTAGTAGGAGTTTGCTCGTTGGTTCGGCGTTTACATCTGCCTCCGCCATTTATATAAACATATTCATAGAGTATTTACAGTATTTGGCATGTTTAACATCTTCGTAATACCAAGTTCATATGTACGACTAGCTGGTCTTAAACTTTTGCTATGAATATATTGAATATTTTTCAATGTCAACAACAGTTGTAAATCTGGGGAAAAAAAAAAATTAATGAAACTTTCGGGGATTGCACCTTGCTGTAACTTATGCTATAAATCCTTGTAGTGTTGTACATTCTGTGTGAAATCATTAATAAAGTACAAGTAAAATTAGCTGTAAATTATTATTTTTTGCATAAAAAATGTACTCATTTTCCTTATTTTATTTAATTAAAAAAAAATTGGTATCTCAATAAAGAGTTGGAATATTTTAACGTTTTTTTTTTTCACTAAATTATTGAACTTTTTGTGTTGAAAAAGAAAAATAATATTCCATGTTATTTACGTCAAAGGTTTAAGGACAAACACTTATTGTCTTAAACTTTTGGTAGAAACTGTATGTTTTGCAACGAAACTGCGGCGTGTTTAGATGTTAGGGCATAAGAAATCATCCGGGAATCACGTGACATTAGAACTTATTTTATTTTTAGTGCTCACCGAGTGAGTACCAAGTGCTGTTCTTTGGTACACACCACAATATAACCGGTTCTAGGCGGCAGAGGATTGACACATGCTGACTAAAATTTTTAATTTATTACGATCGAAATGTTGAACATACGTTGTCATAAGTACTTATTTTTTCGTAATCACATTTTACAATGCAAAAATCCTCCAAATAAAAGTAAATATGAGATGGAAAATACAGCAACTAGGATTGAAGCCATAAGTTGAAGCTAAATATCGCCTTTGTGTCTGGTATTGTCCTTTACTGTGATTAATACAACTGCTAGAACAACTATTGTCAATACTTCGTCGACGGTTAGGAAGATTCATAAAGCTCTGCGCAAGAGGCTTTGAAATAAAAAATAATATTTTCAAATCAAAACGTGAGTATTTTTTAAAATTCTGTTATTGTAGATAGCTAGGGACCCCTGTTTTTCACGAAAAGAAATTTGCCCCACTTTGTATCAGTGCCTTACGTACACAACTGCAATTCTGCTTCATGGTTATTGGCAGCGTACCTATGTGAAGAGCAGTATCTCATTTGACTGAGCCAATTACAATAACGTTTCTGAAACAACACAGGCCTGTGATTTGTCGGCAGAATCCCAAGGCTCGTGACAGTTAAAATATCCAACCACTGACCACGAAGCAAAACTGCAGATTTGCACGTACGACACAGACACGAAGTGGGGCAATATTCTTTTCGTGGAAAACTGGGGTTACTATAGAAAGCCTATCTGGGTGTTATCACATTAAAATTATAAAAAGTAAATTTTTCCATTCTTATGGATTTTGTGGCATCAAGTCCTTATTTTCCTAAAAACCGTTTTTAATTTTTTACTCGAAAGCAAAGCGTACTGCCGTCTAGTGCTGTACAAACATACGTCCGCTAATAATATATATATTGAGCGAAAAAGTCTCATCGAATTATGATCAGTAGTTTTGGCTGTATCGACGATTTCGTATTCCAGTCGTTTGCTCGACAACTTGGCTTTCCATACCACCTTAAGGCATGAAGAACATACCGAGTGGGGATCGGAGGAGAACGTAATGCCATCGCGAGTGCGCATCATTGCAGATATATATATATATATATATATATATATATATATATATATATATATATATATATAGAGAGAGAGAGAGAGTTAGCGCTGTATTTTCTGCTGCACTTCTGTGTGTGAAACCCTAAAACTGTGGAGCCCCAATTAATAAACTTGCAATAGAAAAAAAAAACAGTTGTCACATTTCCACGTCTTTGAACGGGGTGCATTAACAAAATTAACAATACTTCTGAACTTATTCCTACCAAAACATATATAACGCGTAGGGAAATTTTAGCTGTATTCATAGAGGGTTGCGACAGTATAATAATACCAACCATGATTATCTGAACGTCAGGTAAAAATAAAAGTATCCCGAAAAAAAATTCCTTTTAAGATCTTACTCTCCAAGAAGTAGGGTGTACTTAAAAAATTTTACACGATATCGAAAAAATTAATTTATACATTATTTTTACTTTATTGCCGATGCTTAGGTACATAGAATGTCGTCTTAATAAAGACAATACATGTGTGTATTCAAGATATCTCACGTAGCAGAAAACACGAGCTGTTGTTTTGCTGGTCACGAAAAAAAAGAAAGCTAATATCATCGGGAACGATCATCATTTCCTTCGCGATGTCTTCCTAAAATACAAAGCGCTTATCATTCTGACATTGTTTAGCGGAAGGGGGGGGGGGGGGGTAAAAATGAAAGCTCCACAGAAAGAGTCTTCAACGAAATGATGTTACAGCAGCATCAAGTCGCTGTTTGTGGACGCGGTAGAAGTCGGTGGATATAACAGATGAAACGATTATTGAATCTGGCAATATAAACCGCGGACGCCACGGCCAGGGTACCAATAAAATTCTTCCCCCTTGCTGCCTCGGTCTGCCCAGAGCTTCCTCCCTCGCATCCCTCCTCTGACCGCATTATTACTATCTCTTTTCCTCTCTCCTCCTGTCCCTTCCTCCTTCTATCTCCTGGTCACTCTTCCTCTTCTTGGTAACCCTGCCTCCGCGGCAGAATCAAATTGGGCCCAACCGATGTGGTTAGCGATTGTCTATGAAAAGTTGCGAGGAGCACGGGAAAGGGGAGGGCGAAGAGAAATGAGGGAGAAGGCTGGAAGAGGACGAAAGTAGGCTCGGGATAGAGAGCCAGGATGCTTTGACTTGATGTAAGGACATGATAGCAGTTTGATGCGCAATGACTCCGCTAGCTATTCGTTCTCCTCTACCTCCTCCCCGGAGTTTTTTTCTTCCTATCCCCTTCCGCGGTCGACTGCCGTCACTTCATCCCTCCGACCCCTCGCCCAGTAGGAGGTCACTTCTCGATGTCCCCGGAAACCGAAGTTTGATGGGGCAGAAGGAAAGAACGAACTGGCCGCAGTAAAGGGATATCGCCGAGTGCAGTGCTGCTCGTCGTAATTTTCGAGCATCGAATGGAACAACTTGCAGTTCGGTGACATGTCGCATCGTTGCAACCCCAAACAAAATCAGTAATATTTTGCCCTCACGTAACATGAGAATACAAATTTCTACTGTTATGTTATATTTATTACGTTGCAACTGTTATGAAGTAAACTATGCGTAAGAGAGTAATTCGTTCTTAGGTTTAAATAATTTCCTTACGTATTTAAGCTTGGGAGGCCCAACAATTAAATTTTAAAACATTAATTGCAGTGATAAAATACATTCTCGTGAACGGTAACTTCGGCAACATAAAAGTAATCATTTTGCCGTCAGTGTTGATTTCTGATAGTGATGACTAATGTGTAGGGCTAGGAATAAATCGCAAGTTCAACTACCAACATGTTAGAATCTATTATCCTATGCATAACCGAAACCGTACCATTTGTCCATTACCTGCTACTCATTTAGACAGCAGACAATGAACGAACAGACGAGGCTTAAATATGCATAGGATATTGGATTCTAACATGCAGGTCATTGAACTGGAGAATCTTTCCTAGCCCTACTAATGTGTTACCTACAATTATAATATTTAACTGCAGCACCAGAGATTACGCCAGGGGATTGCCTCACCTACGAAATACAATCGCTCACATATTTAGCAAAAAAAAAAAAAAATTACATAAATATGAGTTACTAGTTCACTTCTTGTACGTGTACTGGAAGGTAAGATCAGTAGCTATGTTTCCATTGTGGTACTTTTGGAATTTTCGGTCATGAAACAAAAAATAGGCTAGAGAAACCCATAAACCAACTCGTAGAAGGGAAACCAACTCTTAAGAGGCGTCCATAGCAAGATCATTTCTGTAAAACCAATGGTTGCGCGGGTACGCATAATGTCCGTAAATGAATGTTATGGGTATGGACTGGAAAATTTCGTGAATTAAATTACCTGTAGGCTAAAATCCATTGTACTATATATACTTGTTGAAATCCGTCTACCCGACGAATTAGAAAACAATTAGAATCGTTGTGTATCATGTAAACACAAAAAGAACAAGTCTTCAACAGCCAAAATGAAAGAAAGAGAAGAAATTGTATTTTTTCTCATAACTTATTTCTTATAACTTTCTACACCACCTTCTTTTTAGAAAAACATAAACAACCTCCATAAACAATTTACATGAGAAGAAATACTTCAACTTATTTACAAAAGTACACAAAATGTTCATCTGGTTCATGTTATTTGCACTGTTTTCAACAATACTCAAGCCCCGACTATTTGTCAACTAGCTGCTACTCATTGGAACAGCAGACAATGAACGAATAGACGGGGCTTGAGTATGCATATTATTATGGATTCTAGCCTACAGTTGATTGGGTACGCTAAATTCTCCACTCCCTAGTTATAGGTAAAGGTGAAAATAAAACTATTATACGTAGGCGTCACTTTTTACATTAGTCCTATCGTTTGTCATTAGAGAAGGGGGAAATTACGAAAATTACTAAAAATTACAGTTTTAGAGCATTGGCGCTCTTTTCCTGATGATAAAGGAGAAAGATACACCCTTGTGTCTGCAGTTCAATTCTTTGTCTTTCGACACACGCAATAATAACATAATGTTACATATATGATATCCGTGCTATTGAACACAACCACGGTCTTAGAAGTACAGGTCTGGACACTCACCTACTCTTCAATGCTTTATCTTTGACCCTCTTGTGACTGAACGAAACAGTTGGCGCCACTATCGCAGTGGGGCTGTTGTGAAGAGAAGTTCGTTATTTTAATCAAAACTCGAGTGTTTAAACATATTCTGGTTAAACTCAAGTAAGTTTATAATATTTGTACTTAAAAATATAATACATTTAATGTTGGAAAAATAATTACAAGCACGAGTGTGTTAGTGGTGCCACCAGTTTTCATTCGTTTTTGCGGATAGTGAAGGAACTAAAATCAGTCATAAGGCGGTCAATATTTTATAGCAGTGTCCAGACCTGAACTTTTAAGGCCACGAACACAACGACTAAGAACGACCGCGGGCTGTAAGGCTGACGTTTACTCGTTCATCCCTTGACTCTTCGCACTAAAGAACCTTGAAATTTCGCGGGTTCAACAATCAGCCGGCTGGACTCCACAGTACTGTGTACACTATGTCCTCAGCTACTTGTACATTGTCTGCTGCTCCAGTGAGTGGACAGTTGTACATGTGACAAGGTAGCACGGGAGTCGCTGAGTGTTTTCATGCAGGTCTGGCATTGGTTTACAGACCTCACCTAAGAGTTTCAGTAACAGTGGTCAAATCTTGAACGTAATTAAGAGGGCGTGGAACTTAATTCAACGCTAAAATCATTAATCTTTAACTGTAGGTTTCTTGAAGACAATTTGCGAAAATTAAACAATAGCAATCCTAGACAATAGTTTAAGCCAACGTTTTAAACAAAATTGTTTCCAGTGTTACGAACTTCTGAGGCACAATCTCTGACGCCGGAACCTCGTGCATTTAACTGCGGCGCAAGAGATCACACGTAACGAATTAGTAATTCTGGATAAATAATTACTCATAAAGTTGGCAAATACCATTATCTAGGATTGTCATTGAGTATTTTATCCATATTGGCTTCGAAAAAAGCGTAGGAATCAACTTATGTTTTCTGCGTTTATTTATCTACCACGCACTCTTAACGTGTACAGGAGTTTGAAATCCAGTATCGTCTCAAATGAACTCGCAAAATTCCCGGGTCGCTGCTTCGCATTCTATACGCAAGGCACTCAACTGGCGCCCGTCTTCTCCTCAAGAGCTTCTCTTAGGGTATTATTACTCCGCAAGTTGCTAATGTTATTGTTTATAGCGTTAACTATGGGTGTCTGGGCCCGAGACTAATGTACTCCTCTCTCCCCCCTTCCTCATACCTTGTCAACACCCCTGGCAGCCAGGTACAAATAAGAGAAAACAGCTTCATACCCTTGCAGCCCTTCACCAGAGGCCAGTGAAAAGGGGTGTTTTTCTAAAATCGTTCGATTGACAGTGGGCAGACTGCAACAAAGAGAAGCGACAGAAAAGCGAACGACGGCAATGGAAGGCGTGCGGAAAAAAAAAAACCTTGGGAAAGCGACATTCTTCACACCACCGCGAGAGCCCAGAAAAACGACGTAGAGCATATTTTAACCAGTCGCCCCGCAGGCAAGAAGTGGTAATAAACGACTCCCTGGAGGGACGCGATCCTCGGCAAAGGGACGGGGGACGGTTTGAGGTCGGGTAAAAAAAGCCGGGGGTGGGGGTAACGGGTAATTTGTTCGGAGAAAGTGTCCGATAGAGTCGTTTACCGCCGCAGTGATTTGTGACGGCGCGACCCTGTTCGCTGCTTTCACCCCACCCTCTCCCTCGACCGAGACCCACACAACCATCCGTCATGCGAGGGAGGAATTCTACCCGCGGGCCAGGTTAGCTCTTCATTGTCGCCGGTCACCCCTTCCCTCCGCCCTTCACCTATCTCTCGTCGACCATCGAAATTTTACGCCATTCGCTAGAACTTCGATCAAAATGACCTTTCCCCCTTCATCGTACCTTGGATCATTTTGGTTAGAATACTTGTTTCCCACCAGGAGGCGGTCATGCCGTATACTGCGCAGGCATGCACTTGAAGTCAGTGTACTTGTGCCCTTGTTGCTTGAACGTTTATACACGTGTCACTGAAGCTCATAAACATTGTTTCTGCCATAAGAGACAACGAATTTTACTCGAAGTTTGAAGAGCAATAGAGTAGAAATGATATATCGAATAGCAGATGTGCCGTCTTTATCTCAGTCTACGTTGATTGGAGAACAAAATTTTGAAATAAAATCAAAACTTAACAACACGATTGCGCTTTGAAACACATTTCTGTTAATACCGTCATGACCAACTGTTCGTGCTAGGAAATCATTGTTGAACTAACGCCAGCTGTATTGGGCTCTTAACGTTAGCAAATGAGCTTGTTTAGGGATAATGCTACGCTCTCCTTGAAGACAATAGGAATATTATTGTTGCATTGCTAACAGGCTTCATGGTCAGAAGCCTAGGTACTCTCCATCCGTCCGCAAATCATCCTCACTGTCAAAACTACTGCGGTGCGCTGCAAGCGTTTGTCTGCACCTTTCTATTCCAGTTCTTTCATGCATTGCGCTTTTCCTTAATGCAAGGATTTGTGCCTGTGTTCTTTAATAAAACCTGGCCTTTGACGTGGACTTCTATCACAGGTCGGTCGTAAATGTTAACTTAAGTCGATCTTGTGTCGTCGTTCTCTAGACATTCGTTTTTCCTAGTTGCAAACATACAATAATATCTCGTGACTTTATCCAAGAAGTACATAGGAAAAAAACTTTATTGCCAAGTGCCTGGCTGAGCCATTCTAGAATCTCTTGCGTTTTGAGGAATTATGTTGTTATGATTCCAACCGTAACATAGATGCAGTAAACGTAGTGGTAAGCTGACGAGTCCATATATTTAAATGTTCCCATCGAGATGAACTTGCTGTTAAAAGACAATAACAGTGTAATACATCACCAGGGATTTCATCCGAAGTGACGAGATTTCGATCAGGTTGACATGAGGTGAGTGTGGAGCAGTGTCGGAATAAAGGACGGGGTAACGGGACATACCCGAGAAAACCCGCCAACCAACAGCATCGTCCGGCACGATTCCCAACATCCAAACATCTGGATAGACCCCGCCGCGCCGGGAAAAGAACCCTGGTCACCTTGGTGGGAGGTAAGTATCGTAGCCATTGCGCCAACCTCGGTCACATCAGTGGTTGTAAACTGAGTAAGTTGGCGTAAGTTTAACACGTCGCGCCCGCATTCTGGTGGGGTTTAGGGGAGGATCGAGAAGGAGGAGGGGCGTAGGGGTCATGACCCCTCCCGTGACTGATCCAAAAATATAAATCAAAATAAGTACTGTACCAAGAAAAATATTGGAAAAAAAGTACCTCATATTTTTCTTGAGCTTTATAAAAGACAACCCAACAACAACAACACAAACGATTTTTGCAACAGTATGGAAGCAGAAGTTTAACAATGTACTTAATTTATTTTATATCAGAACAAACATTTTCATTATTAAAGCAATATCTATCCAAAAAATATTACAATTTGTGAAGGGTACATTTTTTTAGTTCGGGAACACTTTTAATAGCACAATTTTGCACCTTAAAATCAGAATTTTCCCAGGGGAGGGCTTAGAGCGCTGTTTTAGCTATGTTTTAAGGCATAGCCCCATCCAGGATCCAGAGCTGGATCCGCTCTTGGGAGGGACCCAGGTTAGAGTCTCAGCTCCGGAATTTCTGATTTCTGTTAATAATGTTTTCCCAAAATCACTGGGATGGTTTATTGACAAAGTCCATGGCCGATTTCTGCCATTTTCTGTCGTTCAGGGAACTCGAACGCTCATATACAGAAAATAACACTCTTTCCAGATCTCCCAACGGCGTGTCCGGGTCCTGTTGGGTTACCCCGACGAACACTCTCGAGAGGGCCCGGATCGGAACGGTTACCGCAAGCTGTGTGTCACCGTCTCTGATGACCTCGCTGGTCGACCAGGAGGTCCGACCCCCCAGACGTGGCGCGCTAGCAACAATGCAAGCGGCAGGGCAGGACGTGGCAACGCTGGTAATTGCCGGGGCTCGTCACCCCTGGAAGAGAAGGGGTGGCTCGCGCGCTTGATGGACGTGACGCAACCCTGGCGTCAGCAGTGGACGACCCCGTGACGCGTGTCGCCGGGTAAATAAAGCCAATATTCGACACCCTCATCCCCAACGCCGCGTACCCTCACACGCTCCGTCAGTCGGCGCCACCCGGCTGTGTGTCACCGAACACCAACTACCCCTTCCGGCGCGTTAATGAGCGCGTCGCGTCACCTAGAAGCCACCGCGCGCAGCTTGTGTAACGATCGTCATAGCAGGGAGTCGATCCCGGGCCTCTCCGCACTGAGTTCCTTGCACCTCTGTTTGTTCCGGTGTCTCACTACGCTCTTTAGTTTTGCAGTGGTTTCGAAAACTTCTTTTAAACGCAAATTGATGTATTCTTACAGTTTTAAAACTTATATCTCATCGTTTTTAGCTCAATTTTTCTGCTTCACTAAACCAAACGGATTTTTAGTTTTTTGCCCCTGAAATATCACACATTTTGTTGTCAAAATAAGCCAAAATAAAGCAAAATTTTTTTGGCTAGCAAATGGTACATTAATAAAAAAAAAAAACGCTGTGACTGTACACAGTCACAAATTTTTTCGAAGTATGTGTTTAAAAAATATTCGAGTTATTTGTAACTGTTTGAAAGAAATGAAAGATCATGATCTTAAGTGGGGGGGGGGGGGGAGCAATAGATGTTTAATTTTATTTATAGATTTTCTGCAATAACTTCTGTTTTAAAATATTTTTGTTATATTTAGTTAAATGTGGCAATGTTGAGGCATATAAGATATTTGTGATGAATTTTGGAGATCTTAACAGCGTTATGTGGTCATCTTATATTGTACTTGCTATGCACGACAAATTAACGAAAGATTCCATTAATATTTATGTCAAGTAGTTTATCAAGAATATACCCTATGTCTTTTCAAAGAAATAATTTTGATAATGCAACTTGAATAAATGTTATGGCTTAAAAACAAAAATGCAAGAAAATTATTGAACTCTCCCCCTTAACGGAAGTGGATCACTGGCGTGATCTTTGGGTGATTTTTGTGAGGGGGGGGGGTTTATGAGAAACTTAACTTTTTTTGGGTGTACGCCGTCGCTAGTGAATGTTGTTGAATCGCAGAAAAGTCAGAATGACGAACCAAGGAAGCCAGACAAGAATGTAGTCAACAAACATAAAAATAATTCCGAAGTAGGTAGGCCTACATAGTCTGGAGGGTGGGGGGGGGGGGAAGAATAAGGAAAACGAAAAATCAAACAGAAAAGGACCAAACAACATGCATTACAATGCCGACAGTGATGGACGAAACAAAAGACAACGAGAACACGAATTAAGGCCATGATTCATTATTTCTACTACGTTTACGATCATTATTTTTTTAAAATCCGAAACGAGAGCAGATATTGACCAGTGTATGCTATGTTTTTTTTTTTCAAGAAAAAATACACAATGGTTTTAGCTAATTATGCGGTTAAAGAAATGTTCGTTATTGAACAAATTAGCCAAACATGTGCAAGTTTTTATCTAGAAAAATTAGACTACATAGTAAAAACAATTTTTAATAAAACTTTGCAACTGTTTTTCGGCATCTGCTCTCCTTTTGGAAACCAGTAGAAATGACAGCTAGCCTTAACACTGCGACAGAGACGGTTGTAGAAGAAAATAAATAGCACAGACGGAAAATAGTAGGCTTCTGAAGGCGACAACAGATGCGGCGTTTCGGGAACTAACTTAGTATCTGTTACCGTCTTCAGGCGCATGTACACACTGAGGAACTCCAGCAGAGTTTGCCTGGCGTCTTTAAAATACAATATTTTCCCCTCTACAACAATTCCTGAAAGCGTACCAACATTTTTTACGTTTCATGCCATCAATGTTAGTTTACAACACCTTTTTACATTATTAGATAATAAGTTACTTCCATATAAATTGACATTTATTGGAAGATTAGAAATAACGAACTCTTTCTAATCATCAGTGAATGTCAGATAAATTGGAAGTAGTTTATTATCTGAGAATGTAAAAGGATGTACTGTAATAACATTTAAAGTATGAAATGTCAAAGATATTTTTACGCCTTCTGAAAACCTTGTAGTGGGGAAAATACAGTAGGCTAAATGACTACCAATAGTCGTGAGCCACTCCCCTTAAGGACGTCGCCTACCACACGTTTCAAATATTTTAAAGTATGTTCTACGAAGCTAGTTATTCCACATGCGCCCATTGTACCGGACAAGATTGGACTGTCACTGTTCTGCTCATCAAAAACACTGTTTCTAAGCCCTCTAACATAGCTACAGTCGGACTTTCCAGACTGCTGTACTTCAGACTCTACTAACGGGATGTGTGAAGCTAAGACTGAAACGTACAATGAACTCAGCTACAGACTTTCCACCAGTGAAATGATGTGGTCACCGCTTAAGTCCCATAGTATACATATGGACCGGTGAGAATCTTATACAATACTTCAGTGCTTGGCTCGTTGTGGCGACGTGGCATTTGATACCCGCTTCAAGGTCATCATTATATCTCTGTCTTCTCTGAGCCTCTAACGCGTAATGGATGTAATATCCATGTCTTTACGATAACCAAATTTTAAAAGTATTAATTTTTTTATTTGAAATTAATTGGATGGAGTTATGCAGAATGAATCCAATCCACAAAGTCATTTATTTTGAGGTAATCACACCAAGCAGAAGAAGAAGATACGAAGTATATCCTAGAAAAAGAAGACGTATTAAATCATAATATTGGAATAAAATGAAGAGGCCAGAAAAAACAGGTTTTACAAGGTTTATATGAACACAGTAGACTTTGACCTTGAATACCTCTGCTCTAGTAATTTGTGGATTGGTTCCCTTCTGCATAACTCCGTCCAATTTTAACATCCGCAAACCACAGAGGGAGTAGTTTTCAAATAGTAAACTTATCTTCAAATCAAAACGCGAGTATTTTTGGAATTCGGTTATCAAAGACACACAGGTATTATCCTTTCAAATACTATAACATTTATGGATTTTGTGGTTTCAAGCCCTTATTTTACTCAAAACCGTTTTTAATTTTTTATTCGGAAGCAAATCATACTAACGCCTAGTGATGTATATAGACGTTCTTTAATAATATATCTACTCGACAAAAAAATTCCCATCGAATGATGATGAGAATTTCAGATTTTATCGACGATTAAGTATTGCAATCATTCACTCGACATCTTACCTTTCCATACCTCTGGATGCTTAAATACCGAAAAATTGCATTTGCTTGGTTTAAGCACAGTGGTATTTAAGTGCGCCGTCTACCTGCTCGTTAGAGGCTCTGAAACAACGGAGACATAAGGGCGAACTTGAAGCGCGCATCAAATGCCGCGTCGTCTCAACGAGCCAAGCGCTGAACTAGCGTGCAAGGTTCCCGCCGAACCGTTTTTATTATGGAACACTAAGCGGTGATCATATAATTTTATTGGTGGAAAATCTGCAACTAAGTTCAGTGCAGGTCGCAATCTGAGTTTCACATACATCCGGTTAGTACATTTTGTAGTACGGAAGTCTGAAAAGGCCCTTTTTAGCCATGTTGGAGGGCTTAGAAACTGTGTTTTTAATGGGCATGGCGTCTTAACAATTAGATTCCGACCTTGTTTAAAGGTTGTTTTCTTTTCGTACGTTAGCACAATGGGCGCACGTGGAATATTTTCGTAGGAAAATCCTGTTTACGAACACACTGCAACGCATTTGAAGCGTGGGATTGCCGGCCACCTTAACCTTCCATACACGATTATAAATTAATTTTTTTTACCCATTGACATAGTTTTGAGCAATACAATTGGGCGTTACGTCCCTTCGATAGCAAGATAAATGTGTTCACTTCTAGTTCGTTACTAACCGTCGCAGCTTACGTAGTAACAGAATACGTAAAACATAGAGATTTCTGCAGTGCTTTGCTTATTCAAACACTGCGTGGCGTATCGTACCATAGAGCTGTAAGTATTTCAGGTTATGATCGTGCATTTACTTACAAACACAATTTGTATTTGTGGTGTAGTTAATATTAATGACATCAAATTCAACAGCATTATTTTCAGAAGTTGTGGTAGGGTTCTGCCCATCATAAGTTCAACTGAACTTAGTCTGTATATGTACGTACGTATTTTAGAATTAATGACCAAACACTTGTACAAGTTTCGGTAAAAATGTGAATACGATCTATTTTTGTTACTTAGGCTATACGGTACTACTTTGAATCAATAAATGTGTTCTTACCTTATTTTGTGCACCGGTGGAAACCCAATTGACAATTTACATAAATCACATGTAAATTAAAATTTATAACTATTTACAACCATGTTTACAACACACGTGTCAAAACATGCGATGCTACTTAAAGTGTCAAAGAATATACATTAAGTTGATAGCATAGAAAATACAGATATATTGTTGATAGGTAGTATTTTACTTCCAACTGGGAATTGAAAAACTTACATACAAAATTTTCCAAAAATAATTCAGGATCTCGATATATTTACATGTATTTTTGCAAAATTTTATATTGTGTATATGATGATGTCATAGAAGAACTAAGCTTGGCACATCCTTACAATATTCGCCAACAAGGAAATATAAAACATTCGTGTCGTCAATAGTTTTAATAGTTGCCGCAGCGCCACATATCATTTGGTGGACTTAAATTATTTATGTTATGTTGTGGAAATTTACCATTATATTCCCGTAGCTATGTTTGTATATTTACAAATATTCTAACAAAATTTACACAATATTTTTGGTAAATCATTAATTCATTAATATTTGTTTTGGAATAATTTTATCACAGCTTTATAATCAAAGACTTTGTTAACCGTCTTTATTTATGTAATTGTTGGTTTTGTATGACTTTAATAAAGTTACTGCAGAAGCGTAAAATTTCTAATTAATACGCGTTCATTACGCATGTTAAAAACCGAATAATATCATTATTCAAATTTTATAAACTTCATATTTTATTTTGTTGATATGAAATACAATATATCTCAGAAAAATATAGAACTTATAGTAACTTAAGTCACATTAAAATACCATATTTATAAACCTAAAATGCTTATTTTACTTAAACAGACAAAATGCTTTATTTATTTACGTACCGTTTAAGTAACATTGCGAAAGCAAGGTCAGTCACATTTTGGAATGTAAGTTAAAAGAAGATAAGCAAACCCTCAGAAAAGTTAACGAAAATAACCAATGTTTTGTGGGATTTTAATTACATGTCAAATTTACAAAATTATGAGATAAAGGCGAGATCAAACAGAGGTACATAGTAATGCGAAAATATCATATTTTACTATTAAGTTATAATAAAGTGTTTTTTTTTTTTTTTTTTTTTTTTTGCTGTGTGGAGTATTTATTCACGTAAATGAGAATTATTGTAATACTGTTTCCGGCAGAAAATGTCAACATTTTTTAGCGTGTTTGTCAAGATCTCCGGTTCTTTGACCATGTTTATAAGCTTACCTACTTCAGGAACAGTCAACAAAATTTGCGTCATGAAAGTCTTAAAACAAAACTACTGATAATCCTGGATTAAATGGGAGAAGAAAATTTGACTGGTAATACGTTGTACTATGACATTAAGTGAACAATGTGGAATCGTAGCACGGAGTATGTCTCTTGCGCTACACATGTATCTTACTAACACTGCTGTGATAATATTATGGGAGCGGGTTCTAATCCCGAGCAATCGAAACATGATTAGACGCTTACTCGACGTAAGATTCATAATAAATAATACCTGGAAGTGGAAAGCAAGAGGGGACTATCTCCGTGCAGTGCTGCCACAATATGCGCGTAAAATTTTTGTCGTATATTTTCGTCTCCAATTTAGCTTAAGATTCTCTTGGTGTGACTATTGTGCGACCGTTTCTGGGCCTTTCTTATTTATAAAGAATAGTATTTATTATTTTTAATCCGTAACACAATGCCTGAGTTAGTGAACAGATTATTCTCCGCTTTATTTGTGTGTTTTTTTTTTTTGTGTTTCACAATTTCTGTAAAGCGTTCTGAGTTTGCACTTCTGCATTTTAGTACGTATATTTTTATCAGAACCCACGAAAGTTTTTTTTCTCTTGACTGTACAACGCAGTTGGTTCAAATCAGCATAGAACTACGTTAACAAAAAAATCTTAAACTTTCTTAAATTTAGCACATTCATTTGTATGTGTTTTAATTTTTATTTTTGTAGTTCGAAATTAATTATGTTAGCGTTGTCATTGAGTAACTATTAAATCGGTTCATGAGCTCGACAGGCGCTCGAGATTGTTAACGGACCTCCGATTTATTTCTAACCACATACTACCATCTGGCGTGCATAATTCTGGGTTCGAGTCCAGCTTAAGGCATCGGCTTCTTGTGTGTTCGTCTGGATAAGGTTAGTATTTTTTTAGACGGGGACGTGACATAGTATTCAAACTGACCGCCTATTATTATGATTCTCAATTTTTTTTCGCATTTGGGGATGTGGTAGACGTTGACGGTTATTATCGGACTACTTACATTTCCTCCCGCTCTGGTATTACATCGTTGCTGCAGTGTAGAGCTCCATCTCATGTCATTTCTAGAGGACTAGTTGACACCTGCACGAACTATTTCGTTTAGAAGTATGTATACTAGGGTGCACTGAAGTTTTACTTAGTTAAATCTCCATCTTGGTACTTATTTCTTAATTCAGTCTATTCCACCATACTTTGAGTTAACACCTCTTTACGTCAATCGTGTTGAAGTGGAGGAAACTTACGACGTCATGAGGTAACACACTAGTCTCGTGTTTAGAAGGTGCCAGATACAAAGCTTACTACGTACACTTAACGTGATCTTTCACACATTGTCTACCATATTTAGAGTCCACGATTTTGCGCAAAAACAATTCTGCAACCGTTTGTTTCAATGTCTTATGTGCACATATGAAGCCCTGCCTCATGGTTACTGGCAGAGTGTACTATTGCACAGACGTGGCTCATTTGACTGTGCCAACAGGAACAAGGTTACTGCGACAACACACGGCTGTGACTTGTGGGTGGAACCCTAGACGCTGAGAGTTGAAACAGCCAATCACTTATCACGAAGCCGAGCTGTAGATGTGCGCATGAGGCATTTAAACAAAATGTCGCAGAATTATTTTCACAAAAAAAAAAAAAAAAAAAAAAAAAAAAAAAAAAAAAAAAAAAAAAAAAAAAAAAAAAAAAAAAAAAAAAAAAAAAAAAAAAAAAAAAAAAAAAAAAACAGCTCTACACACAAGACATTGGAACAAACTTTTGCAGAATTGTTTTCGCGAAAAATCGTGGGCTCTAACCATATTATATTTAGACCGAGAGCCAAAGTGATTAGGTAAACACTTTATGAAAAAAACAATTTCAAATTAGCTTCCATTAAATTTCCGGATATTTTGTGAGTTTATGTATAAAAGTAAATTTACCCGCAAAGTGAGTCAATAAAAGGCACAATTCAAAAAATAAGAAAACCGTCTTCTGTTACATATCAAAACTGCAAGAAGCCAGGCTAGTGAAACAAATATTTAACTACTTTTAGACATAATCCTCCTCACCAGCACTAAAAACCTCGCTAATTCGCGCTGGACAAAATATCTTCCCTTTTATTTTAATTAATATAAAATAAAATTTTTAGGACGCATTATTGTTAAAAATTATGTGTAAAGATATTTCGTATTGACATAAATTGTACTTCAGGCTACCTCACGCTTCAAATGCTTCGCAGCGTGTTCGTAAACAGTTGTTTTTCTACGAAAATATTCCACGTGTGCCCGTTATGCCAACGTACGAAAAGAAAACACACTTCAGACAAGGTCGGAACCTCATTGTTAAAACGCCATGCTAATTAAAAACACTGTTTCTAAGTCCTCCAACATGGCTAAAAACAGCCTTTTTAGGCTCCCGTTCTTCCAAATGTACTAACCGGATGTGTGTGAAACTCAGATCGCGACCTGCACTGAACATAGTTGCAGCCTTTCCATCAATAAGTTGATATGGTCACCGCTTAATGTCCCATAGTAAAAACCGTTCGGCGGGAAGTTTGCACGCTAGTTCAACGCTTGGCTCGTTGAGGCGACGCGGCCTTTTATGCGCGCTTCAAGGTCGACCTTACTGCTCTGTCGCTTTTGAGCCTCTTAATGCGCAGGTAGGTAGTGCCCTTAATATGGTATTTCTTTCTCTCCACGGGATGTGGTAGTCTCTCGTATTAGTCATAGGCGCTTGAATTTCGTTGGTATAATTGGCATACTTTCATCCCGATGGCCGTTAAGTGCCAGTCTCCCTCCTACATGTTGATTTATTGGTTTTCCTTTCCTTTTTTTTTTTTTTTTTGTTTCACGGTCAAAAATCCCAGAACTACCACAGTGGAAATACAGGTATTGATTGATCTTACCTTTAAGTAAACGTTTCATAAAAGTTTGCAAAATTGATGTTTGCTAACTTTAAAAAAATACGTAATTAAAGGGTGCCTAGTTCACTTCTAATGCGTCTACTGAAAGGTAAGTAAAATAGCTATGTTCCCAGTGTGGTACGTTCAGAGTTTTCGGACGTGAAACAAAAATATGAAAGGAAAACCAATAAATTAACATGCAGGAGGCAGACTGATTCTTAAAGACCTTTCTAGGTAGTATTTTTTCACATTAGTGCGTAAAACTCAAAACCTCTTTTAACTGAATGTTTTGAAAAAAAGTTCAAGTTTGAGAGCCATCATACGATGCACAATTCTATGAAAGCGTTTTGGAAAATAATGTACTGTTCGTTTACAAAATATTACTTTGCTTGATTTTGACTTTCTTTCATCACAAAATTTGTGATACTTTAGGAGCAGAAATTTGAAAAACTATGAGGTTTATTGCTACAAAAAAATGGCACAAGTCATGATTTGAGCTCCTTTGATATGAATAGTTATTTTTTGTAAAAAAATATTTTTATAAATCACTGTACAAGGTCGGTGCCTACCACGCTCTTTAAAATGAGCTGCAGTGTGTTATTAAATTAGTTTATTTTTACAAAACTATTTCACACGTGCTCATTATGTCAAAGTACGAAAAGAAAATACACTTCTAAGTAATACGGAAATATATTTTCTAAGCATTACGTCAATTAATAAATAATTTCGGGGCCTTTTAAAATGGCTAAAAACAGCTTCCCCAATCTGTTACGTCTGAGAAACTACTTTCAGGATTCGTGTGAAACCACTCTAGAAACATGCAGTCAACTTTGCTTAAAACTTTTCACCTGCTGAAAGATAGGGTCACCACTGAAAGTGTCAGTCAGGTGAGCGATCTACGATACGACTGCTCGCCATTTCAGTGTCTTGCGATAGAGACAATACTGCACTAGAGGAGCAGGTCACCATCGCCCTCGGCGATGTGTCTCACTCACACAAACACACGGCCAGTAGGCGGACGCATAAACGGATAAACCCAAACGAGGAACGCAGCACAGGAAGATCGGCAGCTATTTAGAGCTGTGGTTCGCCGCCGGAGCTACCGCAAGCAAGGAATGGGCGATAAAGATGAAGGGTTGGAGGAGGTTTCCGGGGACAGTTTGACCGCGATCACGTGGGACCACACGACGTTTACCGTGGGTGGACTCGCGCTATTACCCCCTCCCCCCGGTCCCCTCAAACCACGTGAAACTGCGGTCGGCTGGCGTCGTGTAATGCTGCCCAGCATGGTCGGCCAGTTTGACATCATTAGCTGGGAATTAGGACCGGCTATGAGGGCGATTTGTCGCCAGGAGGGGTTGGAGGGAAGCTAGTTCGGTTAGCCTGATCGCAGGGGGTAACGAAAACAACCAGAGCCATGGATTACGTATGGTCCACCGTATGGGCGAGGATACTTGCTCGGGGGGCTTTTGTCGCGGCCGTAAACCACGACGTCAAAGTCTTCCTCTTTCGCTTCGGCAGACCACAACGCAGCAGCCATAGGCTACGCAATAGGATTTCCGCCTCTAAGTCAGCATTGTTACAAGCTGCTGCGCGTGTTACGCCGGCGAACGGAAATTGAAATGAAATGATCGTACATCTGCATGATCAACGAAGCGGTAGGTAGAAGGCTTGTACTTGCAAAGTAAAAGTTGCGAGGAATATCTTTGTATTCTTACAAACCTCTGTAAAAGTATAGAAATTTTCCTTGAAAAATAGTATATTTGTAAATGTACAAGGATATCCATATTTCAAGTAGATCCTGTCAAAGGAAGGAAATGCACGTCGAGGTGTATATGCCTTATCCCGAAATCTGGGTCGTGGTTGGTGCAGTGACTACAGATCTTGCCGCACTATATGGGTTCGAATCCTTGATTCGGACACTGAGCACGTGGAGGACGTTGCTGTTGGTAGGCGGGATTTGTTGGGAAGTACTCCCCCATAATGTGTGCATTCCGACGCATCGTACATATGTCTACGGACGTACAGTTCAGAAGTATGTCATGTCAGGAGTACTATGCCCTGCCCTGAGGTAAGTTACTCTCCCAACACGCTAATATTTTTACAAATGCAAAGTATAGAATATAAATAACTAGCCGTAAAAGTCGTTGATCTATTGCCTGCACAACTGCCTATCTCGCAGCAAGGAAGCACGTAACAAGAGAGTCCTAACTCTCATGTTAAACTACAAGAACCATATTTTCGCGAAAAACGTCTGAAGTATGCTACAATTCTCCCTTCCCTAATACTAACGTCAGGAATTCGACATAAGGTACAAATGCAAATGGTGGATCCGAATTGTGTCAAAGTACGAAAAGAAAATACTCTTCAAACGATGACGGTAAGGTAGTTTCAGAACATCGTGTAAATTAGAAAAACTATTTCGGAGCCACCAAAATGGCAAAAATAGCTTTTCCAACCTGTTACGCCTGAAAAACTACTCTCAGTATTCGTGTAAAACTACTCTAGAAACATGCAATGAACTTAGCTATAAAACTTTACACCAATGAAAATATGGAGGTACCACTGAAAGTGTCTGTCAGGCGAGTGACCTACAATACCACTGCACGCCGTTTCAGTGTCTTTACGGTGGAGGCGATACCGCACCAGATGAGACTGTCAACATCGCCCATGCGCCGTGCTCACTTACACATACACACGGCAATCAAGCGGGTGCCTTAATGATTGTTTTTCGTACCAGTTCAGAGGACTTGTTCGCAGGGCACAGCCCATCAGGCCAGTAGCCACGGCACAGGACCGGACCACGGAAAATAGTTCCGCAACGCGTATTAATCCACGCGAGCGTGTAAGCGCGCCCGCTGGCCGCTTGCGGTCCTGCCACCGCTGCTCATTAACCCCCGCGGTCTGCCAATCAGAGCACACGCCAAGGGGATTGCCTCTTCTCACCCTCTCCAATCCACCCCTTCCATTCCCCTGACCATTCCACCCGGCTTCCTACACCAGAGAGAATATTAGACGTGTGCTAGTCGAGCGGTAGCAGACATGCACGCCAGTAATTTTTTTTTCTATGCTGGGGGTTTCCGCAACCCTCTCCCCCATGTCACCCCTCCCTCCAACTACCCTCTAAACTTTTTACCAGCGAGGCCAGATTGACGGGCCGCCAGACCCAACCGGCACATGTTGCGAAATTAATTTGAACGGTGTAATGAAAAATCAATGGACGTCTGTCTCTCTCTTGCACGCTTTTTTCTCGTCCCCTCTCAATCTACGCGTCCCTTCCATCAACTCCACACAACAGAGAATCTAATGAGTAAAATGTGCGTGCTCAGAGGGGAAAAAAGTGGCTCGGTGTAATGTAATTGCGGTTCATATTGGAAACACGCTTTTTTTTGGTAACGGTTATATGGGGTGATTCCTCCATGCGTGAATAACAAGCCAGTGTTTGGATATTTTTAATATTGTGCTTGCCGCCGATTAATTGCAGCTTGTTATACGCGGGAGTACAATTCCTAAATTATGGATAAGACATCTTTACTCGTTACTCCTTAGTTAAAAACACCTACCTAAAAACTATTTTACATATCGCCTAACACATATTGTTGAGCACTTGCAATTTGCTTAAGATTCTTCCATTGTTGACATAAAGTTAATTTTGGATAGGCCTAAGTGTCATTTTTATTTTAAGACGGTCTCCTCTGTAACAGATACATTTGTCATTCCCTTGTCATTCGATGCTTAAGGGGTAGTTTTAGATAATTTTCTTTGTTTTTAAGTTTTCGAGCAGTAATCCTTATTCAAGTTATATTATCAAAATGTTATCTTAAACAAGACATGTGATATATTCTCGCTAAACTGCTTGACTTAAATAATAATGGAATCATTCATTAATTTGTCATGCGGAATCATTGCAAGAAAATTATAGGTTAATTTTCAAGAATGAAAACAGATCCAATATAAGATGAACATATAACACTACTGTATTATGATCTTCAAAATTCATCACAAATATCTTCTGTGCATCAACGTTGCCACATTTTCCAAACATATTTTGAAACAGAAGTTATTTAAAAAAATTTATAAGTTAAATTTAGCATCTAGCTCTCCGCCTGAATGGGCCTCCCTACATACACTTAAAATGGGTTGCAGCGAGTTACGGTTATACTTGTTCTGACGAAACTATTCTACGTGCATTACATTTGTATATCTACGAAAAGAACAAACACCTCAAACTATGTCGCTATAGTTTTAAAAATTCGGCACGTTTATTAGAAACATCATTTTCGGGCCCCTCAAAATGGCCGAAAATGGACTTTTCAGACGGCTATATCTCGAAAATTAACAACCGGAATCCAAAAATACGACAGCAGAAACAAGCATTAGACATTGAACTATTCCCCCTATAAATAAAATAATGTGGTCACCGTTTAAAGTCCCGTATTAAAAAGGATAATAGTAAATCACTGCACGCCAGCTGAGTGGCCTGCACGGAGAGGCGATAATGCATTACGTACGCCGGTCAATGAAACCCTTACCACTCCTGCCTCACACACACCCTTAAAGTACTTTCAGCCGTTACCAGATTATTCGAAAACTGCTCATTGCATATGCGTGATGTCTGCTTACGAGTAGCATTTAAGGGTATTCCAGAAGTGGGAAAATATCACAATTTTATATTATTATGAAATAGTGTTAGTTTTGCAGACTTCTCTTGGAAGTACATTTTCGTTTTACAAAAAAAAAAAAAAAAACCGCTCAGTCAGTTTTCCCATAGTATGGCATTTCAAAGTCAAAATTTCCTTGTTTTTACGTCAGACACCCCCGAAAACAATTTAACATAATGAAGCGAAATAATTTACAGTGAAACTACATTTCAGGGCTACAGATTGATGTCAATGAAAACAACATTCGAAAAAGTTTTTGTTTAAAAAAAAAACATTCTGAAATTTGGAACTTTCTTGCTAATTTAAATTTTTTTTAAAGTAAACAATTATTTTTATTCGTTTTCGTACAGGTAAAACCGTAGCCTGTGACCAATACTTTCACTGCGAATTATTTCGTTTCATTATGTTGATTGGTTCTCATGGGATGTATGAATTAAAATCATACAAATTTGGACCTTGAAATACCATTATGAGAAAACTAGCTGAGCTATTTTTTGTAAGAAGAAAATTGACTTCCAAGTAACACCTTCAAAACAAACACTAGTTCATACAAATATAGAATATTTTTCTCCTCTTGGACGCCCTTAAATAAAGTTACATGTTTTCCTACTCAGTTCAGATTCACCGCTATTCTTTTAAAAACATGTTTTCTAGCGGCCGACAACAACGAAAATGAGTATTATTGCAGTCAATTTTTAGGTATGAAAATCTTGCCGCAGAAACTTTTAAAATGTAATGCGGGTACAACACACTGTAACGTCATTAAATGATAGGGTCACAAGTGAATGTCTAATAAAGACGAGTTGTTGGCGAGATGACTGCACGCCAGATCAGTAGGGACTGGAAAATTTCGCGAATTCATTGACCTGTAGGCACTCAAGCCCCGACTATTTGTCAACTAGCTGCTACTCAGTGGAACAGCAAACAATGAACGAATAGACGAGGCTTGCGTGTGCATATTATAATGGATTCTAGCATACAGGTAATTGAATTCGCAAAATTTCCCAGTCCCTGCAGATCAGTGACTTGCGCCTAGATGCTAGACGTAGGCGGGATTCGCGAGTTGCTTCATCCTTACCGCTTCCGCAATTCTAAAGGCCCTTTGCCACGATGGAATTTTCCTTGGAATATTCCATGGAATCTCGCATGACCGCCCGCATGGATGATTCTGTGGAAGGTATAGCAGAGTTGTGGCCGTTTTCATGGAAATTTTGGTAATCGGCCGCGTGCAATTTTCTGTGGAGGGCTTGCTGCAAGATGAAAATATTAGCCAATCAGAAGCGAGTGTTCCTGCGCGCTAGTTCAGGCAATGTTTTGAAAACATAAACAAAGATGTTTTCGGTAGAAGCAATTACAACATTATGCGAAAATATATATTAAAAATTAACTGTTCATTGAACACAAAAAGTATATCTATCACCTTTAACAAATAAATATATGAGAAGCAGATTGAGAATACGTCCTGGGACGACTACTGAGGTTGTAATATAAAACTCGTTTTTCTGAGAGAGGTGTATTTTTTACCCGACTGTAATCAGTATAATTAATTTTAAATTCGTGAATTCTATCACTTTCCATGCAATGCAAAGACGTCGTGAACATAGCACATAATGTCCTTTGTTTTGTTAGTAAATGATTGGTACATAACCTAACTTGCCTTGGCTTGCAAGTGTTTATAGCAGAGTCGGGAGAAGTACTATTTGGTAGTGTCGACAAGTAGGCCAAGTTACAGAGTAAAATTTACTTTATGAAAATATATTGCATTAAACCAGAATGTTTTCCTCCCCAGTCATTTAGCCCAGAATTGTAGTTTAGACGTTCACCAAGCTACACAGTCTAAGTGTAGGCCTATAATTTCAATACTTGAACTTACCTCCCCATGGCGATGACCCTGCCATCATGTCATAGTTATTATAGTAAATACATATTTTAAACTTGCAATTGTGTAACAACCCAGTGGCAAACTATAACATCTACCTCAATTACCTAACAAATCCCACGTAAAACTTTTTAATCCTTCTCATCCTCAGCTCTTTTAAAAGCAAATTACACTTCCTCACTGACCTAAGCATAGACTGCCTGCCTACCCTACTCTGTTCTGAACCTCGTCTTCTGACTATTATTTCCTCCTATATAACCTGCTTTAGTTAATAGGCAGCCTAACTTAACCCAAATTCCCCCTCTGTTCACCACCTTGTACATCCTGACCAGCTATCCCAAATTTCTCTTTTCCTTAAATGACTTTCACCCCAGTTTCTTCAACATGACTGATTGCCTAAAGTCTCCAACTTTGTTGCTCGTGTTTGTACCTCCTCCAGCTCCCGCATGCCCAATTACATGTACAAGTACCACTCTGCAGCTGCATACTCGAATATTGGCCGTAAAATTGCAATATATATATTTATATATTTTTCTCAGTGCACTATTAACTCCAATACCCTTCCCAGCATTCCTAGGGTACTTCTCCTTTCAGACACCGCTCTCTCTATCTTATTCACCCTACGTCACTCTATAATATAATGCCCAGGTACTTCTATTCTGAAGCAACCTATAACTCCTTTCCCTTCCCATCTGTATGTCTATACTACCTATCCTCTTCCTCGTAAACCTAGATCCTTAGATCAGCCTGTATCACAACCCCTAGATACTTTTATTCTGTGGATTCCTCTATTTCCTGCTCATCTCATCTGTATACCGTTCTTTTCACCACTGTCTTCCTATCAGTCATCCTGCAACTTGTTCCTTCCACCCACAAACCTACCTTACGCTAGTTATTGGTACAACATTAGTAGTGTAACTTCACCCTATATGAAAAGATGTCTGAAAGTACAATACACATTTAAGGAAATGGCGCTAAAGAAGGTATTTTTTGGGAAAAGGTACGGGTATGGTAGTTTATTTTTATTAGTATTATTTTGTTCTTGTTTTTTACACTGACTTCAAGATTTCTGAAATTGTTTGATTAATACAATATGAAGACACGTACTTTATAAAAATGGTAGGTATAATATTTATAAAACTGTACACTGTAGTAGATTTCTTCAGTGTTGATAAACATTTGGTTTTCAAGTGGGAATATGCCTTTGACTGGCCAGCGTGCTCAATGATATAAAGCCCCAAAAATTAGTTGTGTACCGTAGCTGCATGCATGTAAGATAAAACATATACAGTCGAGGTATGAACACTATCTCATATTTCAGTAGCTGTGTAAATCTATAATGTCAAACTACATATTCATCAAATAATACAACTAGTGCTTAACAATAACCTAGCTTGCTTACGGGGCCTGTACGTTGTAGGCTCGTAGAACTGTGTGGGAATGTAAATTCTTTTCTAATCAAACTACCAAATTAACATTACAGAGTAGGCCTAATCATTGAGACAGTAGTAGGTAATTCTTAATGTCTATCTATTATTACTTTTGCATGGAAAAAAATTATATACAGTACATTAAGAGCTAAGACAGTTTCATTATTTATTTTCAGTAAGAGCAGTTTGAATTCTAACTAAAAAAACACATACCAATCCTAATAAAAACCCAGGAAAAACTCATAAAAATGTATACGAACAGTAATACTTCAAACTGATTGTACATTCCATAATCACATAGGCCTACCAATCAATAGGCCTAAATTCTACTTCCATATAGGCCTTTGTTAAGATTCTAATACAATAAAGTTTCATGTGTAGGCCTACTATACATTTTTATAAAATTAATGTCTCAATGCAAGATTTCTCAAGAACAGCACAGTATTCGTGGTTATTATAGTTATACAAAGTACTGTTAAATATAAGCCCAGATATTTTTACTGTAGCAACATTTACATTTTTATAAAAACCTACGCAGAATAATAAACGAGCGTACAACATACAGGTCTCGCAAGCAGGTTAGGCTATGATACACTAGTCAAATTATTTGACATTGACAATGTAGGCTTACGACATTATACACTCGCACACGTACTGAAACAAATTAAGTTCTCATACCTCAACTGTATACGATTTATCCTTCATATTTGCATCCACAGGACATGAAACACTATGTTTTTGGGGCTATGTACCATTAATCGTACATGGCTCGATGTGCAGGCGTTTTCACCCTTTTAAATCAATTTTCTTTCGTTGCCGAAGAAATTCACTATGGTACACATTTTTACGATGCTCCCACCTGCCATTTTCACAAAATATAAGTGTATAAAGTATAAATATTTTTAAAAAAATTACTAAACACTCATCTTGTGTTTACTTTTATGGCAGCAAGTATCGTGTAGAAGGATCTTCCATAGAACCATCCACACAACCTTCCATGGACGTTATCTTTTCATGACACGTGCAAGATTCCAGCAGATCTTGTACAAGTCATTCCATCGTGACAAACGAGCTTAAGTCTCGAACGGGCAAAATTATGTTCACCCAGACGGCCACCTTAAGAGGCCTGTACACAGCATGCAATTTTCCGCGTTTGAGACGTGTTGACATGGGAACGATAAGGGTCAGACAGCCACGCTCGACGAGAACAGCAACTTCTTTACACGCGATGCGCTAACGTGACGTGTAACTTACTGTTCTCGTAGTGACCTTTTTTTTTTTTGCTTGAATTAAGGCGGTAATATTACAAGTTCGTTTGTGGACAGTTTGTAGTTAAAGACCAACGCAAGCTTCCAGTTTCCTGTTTTACGAATATGGATGGTATTTCCGAAGTTACAACATAGTATATAAGTAAATATATTTTTTTTTAATTTTATCGGGCCTCAAAATCGTGTTTCTAATTAGCTAATTAGTTAATAAGTTGTTTATTTATTTATTTACATGCATAAATTTAAGGTTTTTCTTGTCGTAGGTAAACGTAATGTGAATACTTTTAGAGGGCTAACGTAAAATAGAACAGGCGTGACACACAACACTGTTCAATGCGTCATGTACGAGGCTTCTTAAGAGTATTAAAACCATGACAAACAAATGTTGCTGGTAGTAGTTAAGTTTTCATTTTTCAGTTTATTACTGGGCATCGTGACCTCATTTCTATAATTCTATGTTTTTTTGGCAAAAGGTAGTAACTCACATGTGAATTAATTTAAATAAGATATTTTGAAGCTCAAATGAACTACTTTATTAATTTTTCGGGACTAGTAGGTTATTATTTGCACAACAGAAGAACATATGACGTGTAAATTTCTAAAAAATATTCACTAATTAGTTATTAAATAGAAAAAAAATATTAAAGCACTGCAATGTGACTTACGACCTTTTGCCAAAAAACCATCGATATGTATTCATTATGTAACTGAATCCCTGACTAGACGTCTTCATTCAGAGCGACGTTCAGCTATCCGTTACTTAATATAAAGAGGTAGGCTGGGAATCTCCCTTGATCGTTCCATCTACTTGTTGGTCTGCAACGTGGTCTACAACATTTGCTTTTGCCTTGCAAAATGGACTTTTCGAAATATCACCTTCTTTCCTCAGGATGTGCCGAAGAACTTTGACTAACACAAGAATATAAATGTTTTGTGGTGCTCAGTCCGTCTATAATGGAAGCATTTGTCCTTTCTGTCCACGAAGTACGTAGTATCCTCCGACAACACCATATCTCAAAGGCGTCAATCCGTCTCTTATTACGAGCCTTCACGTTCCATATCTTACATACGTACAAGAAAACACATCAAGGTATTATGTTTTAAACAATCTGTACTCACTTTTTTTTCTCTTAAAATGACAGCCTAATTTTTGTGCCAATTGTAGGATTTCCTCAGAAAGGGACTGAGGCGTTTGTGAATGAGAAATAACTTTACAATTTGTATGCTGTGTGCGTGTTTCTGCTTGTGTGTGCCCAACTTATGGGTGTTTGTGTGATTCTACAGGAGCTTTTTTCGGGAGTGTATAAAGGTGTTATAAACCTACTTAGTAAGGGGGACAATCAATATAGCCACGAATAGTAGTCTACACATAATTCATGTTCTCAGCGCGCTACACACTATCCTTAATTTTGTACTCAATACCTTACTTAATTCTGTTCATAAACGTCCACTGACATTTCATAACAGAATTCTGTAGTAAAACGCCTGTGTTGTGTACACACTATTACTGTTTACTTCTATGTTTCGGTACACAAAGGGAAAACAAATGTATTTGTGATTGGTTGTTATGTTCCATAAATTACAAAAATTACTACAGTAAAATTGCTGAAAACTATTTCATAACAAGACTTGCGCGTAGTTGTCAAATAAGTAAAACTATCTTGTATTATTTAGGTTTTGAAACATGCAACGTTCGTGCGTCCAGTAGGTAACAATTACTTTATTTCTATTCAAAACATATTGGCAACCCTGCTTGCATGCGCGGTGACTGAAACTGTGCGTTGCGCATGCGAAGAGAACATAACACTACGATAAAAATAGGACGGGCTCTGTCTGAAACCAGCGAAGTTGCGGTACACTCTCACAGTGTTACCCGTACTGAATTAGGGATAATGTGTACCGGGCGTTACATCAACAAACGTATTTCACCAGTGCTGTCGTCCTGAAAGTAAAATGTCTGAAGAAGTCGTTGACCCACGCAGCTGCTGCCGCTCCTTTAGAAATCACACGCAGTCAGTGGTGGCCCGTGGGTTGTTGCCAGGTGGAGCTGCAGATAGTCGGAACTGTACACTCTTGATGAACGCCGGCTACTAGATGTGTTGTGACCTCTCAGTAGTAAGGGGCACCTGCACATCAGCGTGTCAGTGGCTGTAGAGTCAACCAGTTCACAACCTTGTACAGCTCTTGGCAACTGCAGCCCTACCTAGCAACAACCCACGAGCCGCCACTGCACGCAGGTCAATAGATAACTGCCTAGAATGTTACTATAGGCGATTCGGGATAAAGTGAGCACTTAAAAAAGCCCTGCTAAAGTTCTATTTTCAGCCAGTTTGTATCTTTCCGCGTGTAACGGCTTACGCCGGGAGGTGTCTAATCTCCTAGGACACGTCACTTGATGTTTGCGCCTGTATGATTAAATGTGTAGTCTGTATGAATCGACACAGTTTGAAAAAGAAAAAAATATTAACTATATAAAATACAATTATGTCGATTTCGGTTGATTTTGTTTTAGTATTGCTGAATTTAAATGGGAAAATACACGGAAATATATTGCGTAACTTCGCTGCCAACCATACAAGCAGTATGGTGACTATGTGTAATGTTGAATAATATGCAGTAACGGCTAGTGATATTTTTCAAAGGTTAAATTTTTAGTGCTCTCTTTATCCTGAACGACCTATATCTGTGTATCTACGTTAGATTAATCTTAAAGTGTGTTCATGTAGACCACTTTAGTACCTAATTAAAATATTTTGTTTGATAATAGTAAACAATGCCTTTGTGTAAATCTTTCTTTTTGTGCAGTAGCCAAAATAAGCTATATTTAACTTATGTTTACCAAATTTTCGTTACTTATAATACATAATATTAAAGATATGCAATTCATATTTGTGCCTACTTTAGAAAGTTATGCTCCGAAAAAAAAAACTGATAATCGTGCACTTAAATCAATACTGTAACAAACAACTTATTCAGTAATTTTGAATTGAAATATCAGTTAAGTTATTATCTTTCGGCTTTCACTAAACCATGGCACAACATCACATACATCTTTACGGTAGATAATATTCACGATTTCTTGCACATTATCCTAGCATAATTATCCAGCTCCCTTTTAAGAAAAATATTTTGACGTTAATTATCATTACACTATCCAAAAAATTGACAAGCACAAATATAAGCATAAGCTTAAGAGTAGAATAGCCCTATTTTAAGTATCTCATTAAATTAAGAAGCTAGTAATTTATTTGAAGTTTCGAAGATCTATTTAACATATTTTTCTGTGTCCTGCTTTTAAAATATCACCTAAATAACGTACCTGTCTTCTGACATTTGACACACAAACACAGATTAACCATACATGCCTTTTCGGGCTCTGAAGTAATACGAATGTATTAAATACAGGCATACTCGGAGCCGACGTTCCCACCTTGTTCTTGAGGCCGAAGGCTGTGAGGATGTAATCGACTAGCGGCGAGCGGCACGTCTAGGGACTCGAACCAGCGACCCTCTCCCTGGCACGACAAGCTGTAGGAGGCGCATCTTGTCTTCTAGGTGAGCATAATTAGACAGACCTCGTTTGGCTCGCTACATAGCATTATATCGTCGTCCAGTTGGCCTTCTTAGCACTGTGTATGGGAAAGGGGAGGGTGCTGTAATTGTAACACCGGCCTATTTGCATGTTCACGTTTCTGTCACAGCGGCACTCAGAACATTGCGCGTAGAATTGGTACCCAAACAACTGGAAGGTCAGAAGAAACAAAAAACAACTTAACGTGGCCTTTACCCAGAAGCCAAGATATGCATTATAATCAAGTGTTTCTGTAGTCATACTACTTATTTTATCATAGTTATCAGGATATAAAAAATAACCTAAAATCCCTATAGCAATGTGGACCACACCGAGACAAACAAACAATGTCAGTGGTGGCACATGTTTGACAGGTGAAACGCCGCACACAAGTCGTCATCCCGCCTGGAAAATAAGGCAGGCAACAAACACCCTTAAGAGAGCGTAGTAGATAAATAATCGCTGAGTTTTGCAACTGACACATACACATGTTGTAAGTCAATATAGAATAACTACAAAACAGCAATCCTTGATAATTATATTTGCCAACTTTATTAGAAAACATTTACCAAGAATGATGCATTTGCTATGTGTGATCTGTTGCGCCGCTATTAAATGTACGATATTTCGTCGTCAGAAATTGTTCTGCAGATATACGTTACTCGAGAAAATTTTTTGCTCAGAAAGTTGACAAATACTATTGTCTGGGATTGCTGTTTTTTTATGCAAATTGGCTTCTAGAAACTTACAATTCTGAACTGAAGCTTTTAGCGCTGATTTATATACTTATCTTAAGAGGCAAATTCAAATTGACAGAATTATATAGGTATAACAGGCATTTGAGTTTCATTATTAAAACTTTGACTACGTTAAAGTACAGAGAAGAAATATGTGGTGTATTAAAAGGCAGACTTTAAGGAATGCCTCACGTAGAAAGTCAAGAGAAGAAAATATTGATTTATTAGGGCCTACTTTGGACGGTTTCAGATGCCGGAACAGAATTGCCACACAATTGCTTGTGGCGTCATGCATTCTTTCAGTACATATTTTATGCTCTAACGAATTTATAATTATAAAAATTAAACTGAAGGAAGAATTACTATGAGAAAACACATGATTCCAAAATGGCGTACACTACTTCTCCCGCTAGCAAACAGTTAATTCTCCCCCGCAGTGAGCTACGAGGTATTTGCCTGCACATCTTTCTTCTCGGCCCTCTGCGGTCGTGGAATGGTCCAAAGAAGAGAGGTGGCTGTTGGGCGAGGGAGGGGTAAGGTGGGGCAAGGTTCGACGTCTGTTTATCCCTGCTATCATTCTTTGGCAGCGTCCGGCGGGTCGCAGTTTTTCCCACTGGACACGCTTTCCTGCGAGAACGGGCTAAGCGACACTACAGCCGCTAGGACAAACCTGCTCCTTAAAATTAAAAAATAAATTCATGATCATACTTACATTCAAAATCGTCGACATTTAAATTAATTAAAATATTTAATACATTTGCTGTAACTTACTTGCTTTAAGCATACGGTTCAACTAAAACACGACGAAAAGTAATATACCCATACAAAAATATAGTTAACTCTTGTTTAAACTACTTGATTTAGTTTTTTTTTCGTAAATAGTTTTTGACAATTTTTTTTATTTAGAAAGATATTTTTGTTAAAACAAAATTGTGGATTTTTTCCCGGTATGAAAATAAATGGAGAAGTAACACTTTAGCACAGTAATATCGGTTCAGGTCTTTTATATATGTGAGTCGGAGATCCCCTATAGGAGGAAGGCTTACAGTGTTGCAATCCCAATTGATGGCGCGGGATTAAATGCGGCTTATTACACGCGAAGGGAGGGGCGTTCATACAAACTTGACAACGTCGCACGGGATCAGGTCTCATATATTACGGGCCTAGGCCGGGGATCCCCTCCCTTTTCGTCCCCCTCTCCTCTCCTTCTCCCCCTCAAAGTCGGTGGCCCTTATTTACCTGTGCTGTGGCTCTTACCAACAACGTTTGTTCCTCAGCGTTACCACTCTTTTTTTTATCCCTTGCCCTCTCGCGACGGAAAGAAAAATAACGTAATTTGCCCTCGCGAGCTTTAATGACATAAATAACGCCGGGTCTCGGGAGTGAAGTACGACTTTTAATGCTTAAAGTACATATCGTATGTCATAGCGTGCACACCTTTTTTTTTTTCACTGCCTGCGTTTACTACAAGATAATGTGAAGAAACATTGCAGATTGTAATGAGCTGACTGTGTCTCCGAGTTTTGCGGCTCGAGCAGAGTTGAATTAATTAGGCCGGAATACCGGCGTATGTCGACTGTTTTGTTTCTGGTTTTACACGCTGCCCATGTTAGGAGAAAGAAAATTTAACTGCTTGCCTCGCCTCAGTTGCTGGATGTCAAATCTCACGGGAATTTTAGAAATTAATTTAAAGATTAAACATGCAGCATCCGTATGTTGTAACCCTCAGTTTAATTAACGGCCGGCATACGTAGTTTAGTTTGTTGGGCGCCGGTCTAAGGTGCGAGAGGTCCTGGGTTAGAATCCTATCTCGGACATGAATATTATGTTGTCCGTTCAACTCACTTCACCTTCATCGGCTATTAAAACCTTGTTGTTAAAGTGCCGTAACACCCCCTCAGCAGAGTTTAATTAAATTCAAAATTATGCCATTTTAGGGTATAAACGGTTGTGTTAACATCTTCATTAAGAATGCAAAAAAAAAAATGTTCTAGCTCTAATGAGGTTTTCAGAAAGTGATTTCAGTAAAACTGTAGCATTGTGGTAAACGACGTACTGCAGTTACATTGCCGGTATAGAGTTGCTTCGTAACATGACCGAAAAATAATTTTTCATAGCACTACGAAATTTCGTAAAACTTATATTATTTATATGTCACGAATAACATTTCCAGAGTTCATCCATCTTAGACGCGTGAAGGGAGCGGTCTACATAAATTTTCAACGGCATATTTTATATTTGTGTCAGGTATTTTTTTCCTCTATTAGACATACGTTGAGACAAAATTTTGCTCTAATAATTTTTTTGTCTCCCATAGTTTTTGCGTAATGACTCGTAAACTTTAAAATTTATGTACACGCCACTAAAACCAACATAGAATATCAATGTTATAGGCTACAACTTCTCATATATAAAAATAAAATAATTTGTAACGAAAAATTGCTGAAATTTTAAATTAAAAATTCAAGATTTTTTAAAAACAAAAAAAAATTGTTTTATAAAGGAGATGACCTAGCCTTACAATACAGTTATTCACAGTAAATATGTTCAGTTTGTTTGTCAATTGGCTTTCGTGCAGTACGTAAAATATGTAAAATGGAAATTTTGACGTTTACAAGTCGTTACACAAAAATTACGAGAGGTAAACGATTTTACAAGAGCAAAATTTAATCTCAATTTATGTATAAAATAAGGAAAAATTATATGTTACAAATATAAAAATACAATTACGACGTTGGAAATTGATACAGACCGCGCATATTATTCACCTATAAATAAAAGAATATGGCTGCAAGTCCCATAACAAAATGTGAGCATTGAAATAGTTTTGCTCATTATTTAACTTTTAAATTTTACCAGTGATTTCACTTGGAAGACAGTTCGTGTGTGAAACTTTTGTGATTTATTTCTGAGCGGTTTGTTTCTATTTAGCAAGGGGTAGTTAAGGTATTTTTGAACAAGGGCTGTGGCGTGAAGTGTAGTGGAGCAGAATTTGTAGAATGCAGTGTACAGTAGCCCTTGAACTTTCCAGGCTCAGATTGACAGCAATTCAGTTGCTTCAAATAAGGATACAGCTCATACAACCTAAAATAAGCCTTGAGAGAGCACTCTACAATTATTTAAGGGGCCTCCCTACCTGCGCTTCAAAAGCATTGCATCGAGTTACGACTATTTTTTGACCGCTGACCACGTTGTAATAATCTTCGATATAGTTTATCCACTAATGGCCGAGACTGACTTGCGACGTTTATTGCAATACTTGTAAACAACTTGTTCTTCGCGTCTCGACAACGTCTGTTATAACCGTTAACAAAACTTCCTAGTGTTGCTTCTTTGTGGCGCCGAAATCCCTGCCGCTTGCCGTAACTGCTTTGGTTTAGTTTCCATGGGGTGTGATATTATGCCCTTGGACTCATTATTAGACATTTACTAATTTTATTAATATGAAATTGTTTAATTTTAATGTTGAGCAATTACATACCCATTAAATTAAAAAGTTTGGAGAAGGTATCGCATTTTGTCAAGAAAGGAGCAATCACAAATCACTGCAACACTTTCGAAGCGCAGTTGATTGTCGATCATCGAATACGAGTCACAACGCGCTGTCCAGCTGTCAAGATTTTTATGTGTCGCGTGTAAGCGCTTAGATTTCATCGGCTATGTTTTAAGTGTAGTAACGCTATTTTAAGGGTAATAAATTTTAGTCACAATTGATATGAGACACCCTGGACAATCAGGAGACAGCTTCTAAAGATAGCCCCGCCCCTCGAGGACCATAATTTCCTGCCATTGGTGTATTTATTATGTGTTAGTTCCAGTTGCATTCTATTACAATCAGCCGTCAACAACACTTGTTGACGCGCCATATTTTCGCCACCTTAAATAATCAGAGTAATAGCCATCAATTATTATAGAGTATCAAAATTTCACAAATATAATAATAAACCTGTTATATGAACATTCGTATTTGTCGGCATCATGACACGATGCCGATGAAACCGCTGTCATATAGCCTACATCAATGTACATAACAATACTTAGGAAAAAACATAAAATGTATATATTTTGTCTCTGTAGAGAACCAGGTATACTTGGACCAGCAACCAAGTCTTCTCGCCCTCACTCTCCACTCGTGTAAACCCCCTTAGCTGTCGATGGTTAGGCCAGCTTTTATATTTATGAAACAAAAGTTTAATAATAATAATTAGAATATAAGTAATTTGAGAACTAAGGGGAAAACATGAGTAGTCCAGTTCCAAAACTCCCCTTGTCCACTTTCATTAAAACTGAGCAAATCGTGAAAAAACTGATATGCGAGCCCATTTGTGACATTGCCAAAGCATTTTTTCAAAGTGTGTCTGTTATTGAATAAGGCGAGTTTTGGAAACTATCATCATGGCAACTTAAGTGCACGTTTGAAAGCTACACAAAATTGTTCAGAACTAATGTTTTTGGGTAATGGACAAGGAGAGTTTGGAACTGGTCCACTCGCATGTAGGACATTTACCGAAAGCACGATGTACATATAACAGTGTGCATGTGCGCATTATACCTCTGTCTCTCTCTAATCTTTTGACGTCACTACGTACCCAGATTGCTTGGAATGGCCGTTTAAATGTATACAAATCAGAGCTTCTTTTCACGTCAACAGCGATTTGTAAAGAAAATACGATGTGCAAGCTGATCGAGTCTCTCTGGAAATAAACTTGCATAGATACTTCATGTGTTCATGTTATTAACAATCGGTCATTTACATATGAAATAACTTTTATTGGTGGTTAAATACGTGCCTATCAGTGCAAGCAAAACCACTTCGGCTTGTTCTGCTGTACTCGCATGCAAGCTTAAATAATGAAGTTAGTATGATGTTTAGCACAACGAAATGTACAACAAGTTGCAAAATATGGTCTTCAAAAATTCTTCCATGCTCATCCACGAAACGTATTCTCAGAATTAGCTGTTTGCTTTCTATGTAAATAATGTTTATGCAGTGTGTGGTTAAGTGAGACAGTTTATATGTTACGAAAGTCTATATATAAGTTAAAAATTGAAATGTTTTAGGTTCTATTATTTGGTGAATATTTTAAAAGTAACGTTCTGGTAGTAAGGGTGGCCTAACTTACAATTTGCATAATGTAGCTTGGACATAAATTAAAGGTAATTATTATGCAAACGTTTACCAAACCAGGCTGTTACAATGTGTTCAATAATTTTTCTTAACATTTATGTCCAGCAACTACAATTCAACTGTAGTTCAACCTGTCGGTTTAAATGGATATTTTAAGCCAATGCCTAACATTGTTTGCATTGTCAAGCATGAGCATGTTAATATTTACAACAAAGCCAATTGATTTTGAATCTTTATGGTTATCTTGCATTGTGATGCAGATATAATATTATTGACTTGCCTAACTTCTACATTTTGTGCAGCATTTTAAAACATACTTGATTTCACATCACCAAAATTCAGCTGTTGACAACAATAATAATAATTATTATTTCACTTGCAATTGGGCAACCTCAAACACCTCCGAAACTTTCCAAACTCTTCATAGATACCTACTACTCTGACAGCTAATTCCACATTACTTCCTCGCCAGCCTCTTAAGCATAGAATGCCTACCCTGCTCTGTTATGCTCTTCAATATGTGAATCTTCTCCCTCTTCCTCTATACTCTGTCTTAGTTAAAGCCTAATTTACCCCAGCCTCTCCCTCACCAGTCTTTCCAGTACTCTCCTTAACTAAACCCATAATGCTGTAATATATTATATATTATATTTTTTATTAATTAATCAACTTACAAACAATATGTTACTTACTTACATACAAAGTTTGGCCCCTTTGAGCAAAGATCTAGGTGAGAGCTTATTACAATTAACAATAAAATTTCAGTGGTTAGATGGCTTCAGGGTGCGATAATCTTGTCCATGTGTGCACATCTGCACACTTACATATACAGAAATATAACTATATACATCAATACCATTTGGAATATCTCACGAGAAAGTTGAAAACAAATGTACTGAGGAAAGAGAAGAGTAAGATTTTACAATATGGAATATATTGCGCATGCATTACAGTTACACAAAAATAAAACCAAGATACTTTATCCAAAACATATTACATTCTAACACTTAACACAAAAGAACATGACAATCACAAGCAAGAACTGACTGTGATGAATATTAGGCTACATAAACACTAATTGTCATCATACTATATCCTATACGAGTTACATTGCTACATAAGGAAATATGACAACAATATACCTAGAAAGCCCAACTGCAAGAGGTTATTATTATTATTATTATTATTAAAATACTGTTTGGAGGTAGTTATGGCTAAGTGCAGTGTTTACATATTATATAATATCAAATTTAAATACACAGGCTGATAGAAGTCAACTTACTTTCATGGGCAAATTATTTTTAAATACATCTAGTTTTCCAGTTCTATAAGTACAAGTGCAGATAGTAATAAATATTAAGTCTCAAGCCAATGACAGAGATCAATAATGTATTATACTATACCATGTCTCTAGTTTCTTTAATGGGTCTTGCTTCAAAAGTTTCTTGAAAATAACAGCGGTTAGCGGCAGCTTTAATAGTAAGGGGAAGGCAGTTGAATAGTTGCAAACCTATAAACTACGGGATTTTCTTTCGTATTCAGTTGTTAATTGAAGAAAGCAGTTTGTTTCCTGCATGCCTGGTGGTGTGATCATGTATGCTGTTTCCAGTTAAGCTGCTGTCATTTGCGCATATGTGAGATAGTAAGTTGTACTCATAAATACTTCATATTGGAAGCACTTTGCTGACTAGTTAGTACTAATGGAAGAAGGGAAAGTAATTTAATGGCTCGGTTCTAAATGATCTGTAAAGGGTACACTACATGTTTATTAGCTGAGCCCCAAGTGGGACTCAGATATTGCAGATGACTATTTATAAGAATAGTGAATGTAATTTTTTTTACCAAGACTGGCACCCATGTAGCCTGCCCAACACTCCCACTGTTGGTAGAATTGTGTTAGTAGTTTTGTCTGTATGAACATTCCATGTTTAGTGTTCATCAATGTTTATACCTAGGCATTTCACGTTGTTCACTCTACAAATGGGGCTATTGTTTATTGTGAACTAAAAGGTTTCTTCACATTTAAATCTTGGAGGACTGAATATAACATAACATGTTTTCTCATAATTCAGTATTAGCTTGTTTAAGTTTAGGTACACGTTGAGTGTGTTGAAGTCTTCTTGCACTTGTTGCAACATAATGTTGATGCTTGCACTATGAGTGTACAAAAGAACAGTGTCATTAGCAAAAGTGTTCAGTCTGATGTGTGTTACTGAAAATACCATTTTATAGTAAGTACTTTTGGTTTTAAAACAATTAAAATATAGGCCCCATCATAGAGGTCATAACCAGTGAAAGTAGGTAGGCTGTATCTCAGTTTTTTTTTTGTATAAGCCAGTATTTAGGAGTCTCGTAAGGCCTTTAGTAAACATAACTTTTAAAATTGCTTCATGATAATGTTCAAAATACACACCTCAAAATTCTTTCTGTGCATGGAACTACAATAGAACCAAGATTACCCACCTACTGCAACAAACCCAGGCCTTTCTGGGATCAAGAGGGTGTTTGATGTAAATTAATGGAATACAGTACACTTTCTGCACACATGAAATGTACAGATTTTAAGACTATCACAGGAAAATTCTGAAAGAGAAATATAAAAATATTTTTGCCAAATTTTTAAGGAAACATTTTACTAGAGCAAAGTATTTTTGGTTGGAACTTGTATGATAACTTACTGATACACCTTAGATTTCTGTGAAAGATATTAAGTTTAATGATTGTATCGTCTTATAAAATAATTGCTTAAGATGTGAACTTAATCTGTTAAAGAGTGAAATTTTCCATTTTTCTATACTAACACGCAAAACATGCAATTAAAAAAACCTTTTATAGTGTTAATTAGATGGTTCCCAATTCTAGTTAAACATCATCTTTAATTTTAACAAACGTAAAACAATGGAATCAACAGTTAATGTGGAGAAAATGCCCTGTGTTATTAAATGTCAGTTGTTTGTTCAAATCACCTCACCATATTCTTTGAAATATTATTTATTTACATTACCAAAATAGCCCACATTACTTGACAAACTAACTTCTTGACAGGTTGGGTGCTTATAGAAATATTTGACTACAAAAGTTCAAATTTATCAGAACATAATAAACAAAAATTGTATATTCAGTTCCTGGACTTAAAACTTAGCTGACTTTACTATTTGTCCCAATGGGATCAGGTCTACTGATGAACGAAATATGTGGAGCATCAATGTAGTCTTAAGTTTACAACAGTGAAGCAACAAACCTAGGATGGTTGTCATTATAGATTATTCAGGGTTCAATGGTTATTATTAAAAAAAAAAAAAAAAAAGAAACATTCAAAACTGTAGTGAACATTTCTTCAGCTATATTGTTGCACAATAATGACAGCCTTATTTAGGACTATGTATTAATAGCAGTAAAAATTGTAGCTTGAACAACTTTTTTGATTTTTGAAAAGACTGTACATGTTAAAAAATATCTGTATATTTTACTGTTGGATTATATTTAAAAAAATAGTTTTAATATGTCTAATGAAGTCCTGAATCTGTGTTGAGTATCTGATTAATTCATTGCTTTAGATAATTATTATTAATTTTACTTATATAATTACTCCACTGATCCCAAGCAGATCAAACGACCAGGGGATATAGAAGGTGTTCTATGCTGGTAAAATAACAGGAATGAAAAATTAATCATACAATCAAATCACTTTGTAAATATCCATTTATTTTGAATACTAACATAATGATAGCCGAAAGGTCAGCATGAAACGAAATATTTTTAGTGGACAACTTTTTTTTAAGTCATCGTGCTGACTATAATGACAGTATATAAAGAGAAACAATGAGATGAAAATAACCTACTGCCAGTAAGGTAGTCCAATTTAATGTTAATTTTAACCTAATAATTTTATATTAGAACTTAGTTTTTCTACGTAGGTTCTATATATTTCGCTTCTTATTATGATAAAAGTCCAAGACGGGAAATTATGAAACTTGAATCACCAGCAATAGAGTTAAGTGCAATATAGGGTTTCATTTAACACTTTGTTGTTGAGTCCTAGATTCAATTATGAAATTGTATCAAATCAAATAAAAGGAGAACAACCAATAAATAAGTAGGCCTAGTTCATTTTCTTTGTGTAATCGGTAAAACTAATGGCGTGACGAAATACCCTACTGATATTGCTATAACACATTAGGCAACCTGATGTTTATTATTAATACGTTTATTTGTACAGGTAAGTTAATGTTGCAGCATAAAATGTTTTAGCTAAACAGACGCAATTTCCAACAAGGTTAAAATTTTCCGCACATACACACGTAAATAAAAACGGTAAACAATAAATTTGACGGACGAACACAACAGTCTTGTTTACAGACATCAGTAACAGCTGTGTGGCCAACTTTATAATTGCTTAAAGATATACTGTGCTTCACTTCATAAATAGTTACAGGTTTGTTTTTTGTATAGGTAATATACTTGTTATTTATTTCCTAATGCGTTTTGGTTATCTATTATGCCAGTTATTTCTTATTTCCGAACAAATTAAGCTCTGGTCGTTTTTCTCCCATTAGAGACAATGTAAACATCTGCTCGCATGGGTACTGAGTGACGTCACTGCGCAGTAGCGATGTATTCCGATCGCCGATCGGACAGGCCTGTATACTTCGGTCATGACCGAAAGTAACAGTTCTTAAACACTGCTTACTTTGCATGTAGTAGAACAGAAATTTTCACCTATAACGTTTGGGTTACGTGATTACGAGAGCAACGCGTAGGTTGAGCTTTTTCGGAAATTGGCAGTTCAGCAGTCAAAAAATGTCCAACCAACTCTGACTATCCAATAGCCGACTGCGTTTTGTTAATACATGAATCCAAGAAAAGCATTTCAACTTTGACTACTGACACTCGGCGAATCGTCAATCAGCCCTTGAGGGCGCTTCCTACCTTGAGTAGTTTTGTGCGTAAAGCCTTGTTTACACAAACGATAACATTGCTAATAACATGTGTTTTCAACAAAGTTATTAACAATGTTGTAAAAGTGCTTGATAATTGTTGACATGATGTTATCAACATTGTTGACATCAGTGTGTTATTAACTTTGTTAATATTTATAAAAGTATATTATTATTTGTTGAAACATTTTTTGAAAACATATTTTGCTAAGTTGTGAATTTTAGAGTCATGCTAATAACTTTGTCACCAACGCTGTTGATAACATTATTTTCTCGACCCATTCTAGGGCGGTCTAGATCAAAGGATGTTAGTAAGAAATGTTTAGCAACGTTATCAGTAATATTGTAGGCCTTTTTGTGATCAACATTGCTGTTAACATCTTTTCATAATTCTTACAATTTTGTTGATAACATTGGTGTTTTCAGCAATCTTAATTGCACATTTGCTATCAACATTGCAATAAAATAGTATACCATAGCTTAGAATTTGTTGAAAACATTTTTGTAACTAACATTGTTACTGTTATTTTTTCGGTGTAAACTGGGCTTTAGAAGCTCAGAAGCGACAGAGCTATAAGATCGACATAGTAACACGTATCAAATGCTGCATCACCACTATAAGCCAAGTGCTGAAGTAGCATGCAAGAGTCTCGCCGATCCATTTTCACTATTGGACATTTAGCAGTGATCATAAAGTTTATTGTCAGAAAGTCTGTAGCAAATTTCACTGCTGAGTTTCACACACATCCTGTTAGTACATTTCCAAGTACGGCAGTCTGAAAAGGCTGTACTTAGCTATGTTGGAGGGCTTAGAAACATATTTTTTAATGGCCACAGTGTCTTAAAATGACACTCTGTCCTTGTCCGAAGTGTTTATTTCTCCTAGTAGGCCGGCTGCACTGTCAAAATGAGTTTAATCTAATGCCTCTCTGAGTGAAACGTGAGACCATTTCATTGCAAAGACGAAAAGTGAGTGGATTCTAAGGAAAAACTGAGGAATTCTTAAGGCGTCCTCAGAACTTACTTAAGGTAATCACAAGCTGCAAATCAATCACGGTGGCCATAAATAATGAATTAGAATGCCACATGTGGGAGATTGGTATTCTTATTATAAATTTGTTCGTAATGTTTTAGAGGAGGAACATAAACATGATGTAAAGGAATGTCCGCACTGGTATCTACAACGCAATTTATATTCGTTGTACATTTTTACACGAAAGTGATGTGTTTTTAATAGTACTCTTGTTTTCAAACAAAATAGTTACGATACAATTTTATAAACAAAATCATCGACGTATTTTTATCAATTTTAATATGCATTTATTTCTTTACAGTATGCGAAACACTGAATATAAATTATCTAATCGCCGTCATGTAAGTTTTGTGCATTATACATGAAAAATAATATACATTTTAGTTAAATTCGCGAGTCAATTTTTTAAGAAAAATAATTTTTCTCGCGAATATTGTGGCAACAATTTCCTGACAATGCAATGCAAACGAAAAATTCTCAGATTTCACTGAAGTTCTCCTAAGTTCATCTTTACCTCAAGATATTCCTCACGTGACTCTGCGATCGACCATAACACAATGGGCACATGTGCAATAGTTTTGTATATAAATAAACGCATGTCCTCGTACGTTACAACCAATTTGAATTGTGTGGTAGACGGAACCGTAAGGCAGAAGCGGTGACCTGAATCATGTCATAAGCCCGACATAAGAATATTCCAAAACCGCCCGGCTGTTTTACTCAACGTCACCCTCGCCTCTGACGCCGCCAAGTTCCAACATTCCATCACCCACCCCTCCGGCGACAAACACGACCACCCCCGACGGCTCGCTCCCGCGCGTTTATCAGGATTAACGTTAATTAATTTCAGGTGGCCGTGACGGCAGATACACCGCGCGACCGAGAGAGCCTCCCCGCGCCAAATAACTAATAATCCGTTCGCCTGGCCGCCCGCCGCCAGTCCATTATCTCATTTGTGCTCGGGCACACACACACACGCGCACACGCACACATGTCCTGGCTGCTCCGCACGCAGGTACGTACGTACCCGGCCCGTGTGTTCATCATTGCCCGGCGCGAGCTCGCGTTCAGGTGCTGGCGAAGCAAAACAATCTCCCTCGCTCGTCCTTGCGGGAGGGGGAAGGGTTTGTAGGGGGATAACTTTTCCCACGAAATCGCCGCCACACGTACCCCGTCGCTCGCAACCGCCACTCCTCTAATTAACGATCGTTTCCTTTAATTAGTACCGTGGCCGAATGGACGCCCAGGCGGGCTTCCGCGGCGTATCGAATAAAACCTCTGTCGGGGAATTCGCGCGAGGATCCATCCCCGTCCATTCCGCGCGCGCGTGCATGCCCCGAAAAATTTTTTTTTCCCACCCGCTTCTTTTCGTCTCCGCCCCTCGTGTATCTGGCCGCCGCGTATATAATACCGACGGCCATAAATTGGCATTAGGGTTATTCGCCGATAATTGGATAATACGGGATGAAACTGACTTATTATAACACGGGAGATGTGTACCAGTATTCGCGGAGCGTGCGCTGACGTCGTAGGTGCGACGGGGTTGGAAGCGGAGGGGTGGTTATCGCAGGGAAAAAATGTAGGGGAAGGGGAGGAGGCGGGTTGGAAGGGCTTAACGAATGTGATCCGTTGCCATCAATAACGTGGCATTACCCCCGAGCTGGGAGCGTGAAAATCTCGGGCACCCATTGTTAACCTTTGCCTGCTGTGCATTTGATCAATATACCGCTCGGTGGGTAGGGTTTATGTGGGCGTGAGGGGTTGTTAGAAGAACGGAGGGGCGGGAGGTAGGGGGGATAGTAACGGGAGGGTTTAAATAGGATGCGTGCTGGAGCCTTTGATTAATGAGTTGTTTCGGATTGGGAGATTTATTTTTCTCCCCCTCCCACGCTGTGAAATGCGCGCGGCTTCGGGTTAGGCTACATACCGTGCGTCGAAATCTCCTGTCCGCGTTGTGCGGGTTGCATACGCGAAAGGGCCCGGTGGGAAAGCGAACGTGGATTTGTCCCGCGATTGGCAAAGCTGTAAGCGAGGTTGGGACAGGGAAAGTGTGGAGGGGATGGCGCGGTGCTATTGTGCTTGTGTTTTTGACAATGGGAGCTATTTTTTGGTTCTTGCATTTCTGACGTGATAAATTGGTTTAAACGTCGTTTCGGCGGCCATGTATGCTGGCTTTACAAAATTGAACAATACAATTGTTGCCAACTTTGGTTGCGTGGATCTGTATGTGTGCGAAAATACCACTGCACTAATACAATGAAAAATAGGCAGCTTTGCTCAAGTAATATTTTAGTTGTTGGGGAGTGGGTAGCTCTGTAAATCATAAATTTAAAAGGTAAATTCAAATTCGGATTTTTGTTTTCTTTCATAGTTTTAAAAAACGAAAACAAATACAGTAGTATTAACCACCTTGACATTCAATCGAAATTAATATGATTACCATCACTATATAAAGCATAATATATTTGTGTTCTAGTAATGTATTAAATGATGTCCATGTACTATTAATCTGTGTGATTCACATGAGTTAGTGCTTAGTTACAGGTAGGCTCTAGAAAGTCCTTCCTCTAAAGCGCTGGCAAATGTTTGCAGTGGATCCCTATATTTACAGTTGTGAAATAACGTGAAAAATAGACCGTACAATAATCTGAAAGTGTACCAAGTTCCACTTTCCAGATCGTCTGAATGTTATCAAGATACGACTAGCACAGTGACACTTTAAAACACGACAAGTAGTTGTTAATTATTTCTTCTCGTTGCTGTAAACAAGGACAGATACAGTGACACTTTATATAATTTATATACACAGACTCTGAGTTGAGAGAAGAAATTGTGATCAGTGGATAACAGTAATGTTTTTAGTTCTGATAAGGGTGAAATGAGAGGGTGGTGTGGGACACCAAAGAATACAAGGGTGGAAGAAAGGAAGCACAACTAGAAAACCCGCTGGCCAACGGCAGCGTCCGCCGTGCTTCCTACATGCGAAAATGTGGAGTGGTACACCTGGAAATATAACATGTATCGCTTTTATGGGAGGCTAGCGGCTTAATCATTACACCATCGCGGCCTCGTACAGGCTAAGAAAATCCCAGGAATTTTCGAGAAACGGATTTTCCAAGCTATTGGTCGTGAAATCAAACTTGAAACCATAAATAGCGTTTGGATTTCGCAAAAGTCTAAAAGTTTGTTAATCAAAATTCGTTAAATGTCAATGCATATAGTATAATGTATTTACCAGTTTTTTTAATACAGTATAATATATGACTGATAATTACATCAATAAAAACTTACGTTACTTTCCGTCTTTGTTAAGTGACATGAATATTTAATATACTGTGTTTGCCACAGTAACTGCAACCCAACCGCGTAACAGATAACGCAGCTATATATGATTCTCAATAGTTGTGAACTTAGTAAGTATTATTATTTTGTTTTCTTACGCAAATGTGTTTTTTTTCTGAATTTTAAATTACAGCCTATGAAAGTGTTAAACGTGTAATTATTTATATCTCATTCATATACAGGCTTCTGGTATCGTTAGTGAAGGAAATTCTCATGTTAAAATTGAAGATAAAATTATGCATAGCAAAATATGCGGTTCTTTCAATCATATTCCTGAAGATTCCGAATATTTAAAAATATAGAAATTTAGCCTGCGACCGATCGTTCTGCATCAACTCGTAAATAATTTATGAAAAATATTCAAAACTACCTGGAATTTTCAATTTAGTGTGCTAGTATTTCTGAAAGAAAAAGTATTGAAAAGTTTTAAATTGTGCGAAATTATGTGAATGGTAATTAATGACCATTTTGAACTATTTCGACAAACAAAATTGTTTCATCACTACACTTTTGTGCATTACCATTTGCCCCCCCCCCCTCCTTTTTCTGAGATCACATTACACCTACCACATCCCCCCCCCCGCACCCTCGGCCAAAAGTTTTTTTTTTTGCTGAAACATTTGCGGGCGCACTCTTAAAAAACCCAATAAAGGTTTTCTAAACTAATAGTTTTGGTTACCCCGTTCTGCCCACACTCCAAAAAATAGTTTGTAAGTTTGCCACACGTGCGTATAGGAGTGCTAAGAAAGTAGGTATGGCAGAATTGTTTCCCTGACATCCATGGTAGCACTCCTAAATCGTTTTTATAAAACAACTGTACCATCTGCGTTTAGGTTAATTATTTCCTAAATACTTTAGGAAATATTTTTACAGTTCATGTAACCCGTCCTGCCTTTCTACCTAAAATTTGATGATAATTTTATAAGTTAAGCTCTAAAGTAGGGGATTATGTACATATATACACTCTACAATTTTTTTCTAAAAGTTATTAGACGTTTAACTGTAGTCCGTAAATGACCAAGAATTTTCCTTGTCAAATTATTTGTTTGTAATGGACTTTCTTTGTAAAAACTTAGGAAAAATTTGTAGCCTTCAAAAATTATAGGTTCACATGAAATTACACAGTAATACATAACTCATATCCACTGGAAAGTATTTTCCTAGAATAAAACTAATTTAAATTGTAAGTGCATGCTTCGAAACTAAAAGAAGAAAGGTTGTATCACTGAAATTTACACTAAATGTACATAAAAACAAAAAAAAAAAAAAAACAAATAGCCTAGCAGCAAAGTCACGATGGAGATGTGTGGTGTAGGCGCGGGGGCGCAAGTTAGAATCTGGATATCTCTACGAAGCTCTTTTGGCAAGTGTCCAGACCTGTTCGTCTACGACAGTGGTCCATTGAGTCTTAGGTATTATCCAGTGAGTTGCTAGATGCTACCGTAGGAGTAATGCTCGTTGGATGCTATTGGCAAACAGCAGGCCCTTACCAATTTATATAGCGAAAACAATTCATTTCCGTAGTCCTGTATAACGTAAGTATGGGTTCACGATCTATGAAGGTGCAGCCATTAAAAATATTTTTAATACCAAATGTTCATATTTATAGTACTTTACTTACATAATTATTCACTCCTTACATATTATCTGCGAAAATCGTAGAAATAAATACTTTATTTATATGTTTGAACGACAGTAGTGGTACACTGTTAAAAATTTCCGTAAATTCTCGGAAATATTTACAGAAAAGTACTGCAATTTTACGGAAGTGGCTTCAGTAACATTTTGTTTACGGAAATTTGTCCGTAAGCCAGTTTACGGATGTTTGACCGTAACGTTCCATAAATTCATGGAAATATTTTCTACAATTTTAAAACGTATTTTACTGTGTTTCTTAAAAAAAAAAAGTTGTATTAATAATCACTATGAATCCTGGACGTCAAATACAAAAGTTGTCTGTTATAAAGTATATATCTTACCACTGCATGGAACTCATCTACAAATGAATTGTCACTGTGGTTAAATGGTTAGAGCTTCTGCCTGGCGATTATAAGGTCGTGGGTTCGATTCCCAGCAACTTCAAAAACATTTTCAGGCTACTAAATAGTGCGTCAGAATCTCGATAACACATAGTTAATAAGAAAATGTAGTATGACTGGAAAATAGAGTGCTAGTAGGTTAATAATATAATATAATAATATAACGTCTTTATTGATAATGTGGCAAAGAATTTAAGTTTTTTTTTTGCGGAAAACGGATTGTCCGTTATTCTACGGAGGGTTCCGTTATCAAGTAAAACTGAGTGTCCGTTACTTTACGAAGCTTTCTGGATAATTTTTGCCAGTACTTTTCCGTAATTTTACGGAAATTTTTTCTGACAGTGTAATATAGCACTGTGTGTCCATTTTGTACAACAGCTGTTTTTTTTTAAACCTGTCTGGAGTATGCGATTGAAATTGCTTATAACTAGGGACCGGGAAATTTCGCTAATTCAATGACCTGCAGGCTAGACTCCATTGTACTATGCATACTCAAGCCCCGACTATTTGTCGACTAGCTGCTACTCAGCGGAGCATCAGACAATGGACAAAACGGGGATTGAGTATAGTACAATGGCTTCTAGCCTGCAGGTAATTGTATTCGCGAAATTTTTTGGTCCCTATACTTATAGATAGGGACCTGAGAAATTCGCGTTTTCATTTGGGCAAGAGCTAGTATTCAAACAACAATAGTTCTTGTAAGTTGCGCAATTGACCCCAGTCTTATTCGACATGGTACTGGACGGCGGTAAGCCAATAATAAATAATTAACTAAAAGCAGGCCCAGTCATGTGATATCATGCAGCCAATTAAGAACTCTTGTCTGCTGGACTATGCACATATTCTTGGAGGCTAGTACACAGGTCAGTGAATCCGCTAATTTTTCCAGTCTCTACTTATAGCATAGCTTTAGAAGATGTGTTTCAGGTTCATACTGAGCCTAATACATTTGAAATAAAGATGCATTCAAAAAAATGCATTTAAATAAAGTTTGTATATATTCCCACCCTCACCCCCTGCGAGTTTCCCAAAGAACAACACGTCTAAAATGCTGTCTACCAGAATGCGAGACTTAAAAATTGTGTCCTAAGTAGTCATCAAAGGTTGGCAGTTACGTGGGAACCACTTCGTGTATCTTCGATAAAAGTCGGGTAAAACATTGAGTTGCGACTCTATTCTTGTATGCTCGTCGGACAGCAGTGGCTATTTAATTTGCGTTGATCGGTTATATTCTTTATTATTGTGCTCTTACTTTGCCTAAGTAACATCTTTGACTAATATAGTCTACGTGTCAGGTAGCTCGTGGACAGGGTCGGATTTATGCATCTAGGCGCCCTAGGCCCGTGAGATTCAGTGCCCCCGCAGCCTCTTTTTTACATCCTTCCTTACCAACACGACTGCAATTTTACCATTTACAATACCACGTTATTTAAAATCACTATGCTCTGTCCTCTCGCTATGTATAATAACAATAATATTGATGATATAATAATTATTTAACTTAACTCTGATGCAGTTATTTGGAAACTATACTATATTATTAGAGAGAGCAATAGTCCATGACGTGTAAATTGAAGCCATTAAATATGTATATTTTTGCTAGTCGTTATATTGACACTTTTGAAGACATTGATGGAAAATTCTTCACATTTTCTCACAGCTAAAAGTGCGCCCCTGTGAAAGTTGCGCCCTAGGCCCGGACCTAGTGGGCCTAGTGGTATACGGACTGCACACTTGAATCTTTAACCAAAACTAAGAAGAAAATACTAGCTATAGTATAAAGTCGCCAGTCCCTTTGTTTACGAGGAAAACGAAATGGCAGTGTGAATCAGGGAGTTGCCCTGCCTATGGAAATGCACGGGAGCTAAGCGAAGCCGCCGTTTAGGGCATCCCATTATGGCAACTGCCTGTTCGTTAACCAGCCGCAATATTATAAATTCGTAATGATGTCCCCTTGTTCAAGAAAATGTCTAGTTAATCAATTTTGTTAGTTACATAGATTTTATGCAGTACACTCAGAGAGGTATTTTATTTCTCAGAGGCTCATGAACACAAGTGTCCATAACATCAAAACGCCTCAGCGCCATATTGGGACGCCCAAAAAGACAACTTCAACTACGTCACAGCAAGCCATGTTCTGACTTCTTACATCCATGGTGGAACAACCTACCCTAAATTCCCGCTCGCTGGTTTTTTTGGACCTATCTGGTAAACTAAAGGCCTGGCTACTTTTTACCACCAAAGTGTATTTTCTGCTTAGTTTTGGTCACTTTGCTCACGTGGTGCACTCCACATCCTGCATAACATTTACAGAAACATACATTTTGCAACCTTTGAAAATTATAATGTATGAATAGAATTTATTGGTTTGTGGACATACACTGTTGCTCATTTTTGTTGACCGAACTTGTATTGAAAGACAATGAGACAAAATATAAAAAAAACACACGAAGAACCCAGAAAACGTAAGAAAAACAATCCCTGAGGGATTCCGTCAGTTTATATATACATATAAACAAACAAAAAAAGTTATATATAAACAAACAAAGAAACTGACGTAATCCCTCAGAGATTGTTTTTATTACGTTTTCTGAATTTTTTGTATGTTTTTTTTTGTATTTTGTCACTTTGTCTTTCAATACAAGTTCGGTCAACAAAATATGAGCAATGGCGTATGTCCACAAACCAATACATTCTAATTGTAAACTCCCATTACAACAAACATTTAAAAATCTCATCATGTATGATACATCTCCGACTTGGTTCAGTTCGTTTTGACGGTTGCAGTGTTGTCCTAACAAAGGCCGTGTCTCAATTCAAAGAGTACTCTATTGAGAGAGAACTCTTTCGCATGACACCAAGCGAGAGCTCTTGTTTGCTCTTTGGTGAATTCCCTGTCTCCAGTTGGGACGATGCTCTCTCGTATTTGTAAACAAATGATGCAAAGATTACAAGTGCGTAAATCTTATTAATACAAGTTACAAACATATGCAATACATTTGTGAGCGTTTCAAATATTAATTTTTAAACTTACCAGCGTCGTATTTCAAGCGGAGTTACATGAGTTGCCTAATATTTATATTTTGTGTATTTAAACACGTATTAGAGCCGAAAATACTAACTGAATTTCTCGCTGTAGGTAACTGATCATTGGAAATAATTATTTATGCATTAATATTGAAATATTTGCAACACATGACCCACATTTCTACAGGAACCTCAAACCATAGTTGTAACCAAGATGGCGTACGCCAGAGAGCACGAGAGAGCGAGAGCGAGTATACAACTTAGCTCTCTCGCTCTTTCGTACTCTCGGCGAACAATTGAGACAGGCAGAGAGTGCTCTCTCTGATGTAGTTGTGACGTATTTGCGACAGCGAAAGCTCAAAAGAGCACTCTTTGTGTGAATTGAGACACGGCCAAAGACATGCAACATCACTTTGAGATAGTTCGTAGTTGCTGACACCTTCCCCCTTTTCTCGAATTCGGGCGTCGCATCGCCATGTTGTGACGTCACGTCCCTCGTGGGGCGGGTGCCTGCCTAACCGAACCCCTCCGCTAACACCCCTCTTATCCCCCTGTCGCCGCTCTATTTTCCGAGATAATTGGCCAGACTTTGCCTGGATTTGACTCCAGTAGTCTAAACTTTGGCTGCGTTAAGTCCTCTGTGAATATTAGCTAAGTCTCCACCCTGTGCGATAGCTCGCCCAGGAACCTACCCTCACCCCCTCGCCAGCTTCCAGAACGCCTACTCCCTTCCTTCGTTACCCTCCCCTCCAACCATCCCTTCACCCTGCACCAGGCCGGGTCTCCCGAAACTTTGTTGAATAACTTGTTAAGCTTAATTAACCCCTCTCTTAATTAACAAAACACTGACGCAGACGTACGGTATACAGCGAAGTGTTCTCGGTGCCGTGGGCAGAGGAGCACAATGCGGACCTGGCTAGCACTTCTCGCCATCCGTGCCTCCCCCCTCTCTTACCATCCAGCGCACTTGCCACCCACTTTCTTGTCTGCGGGGGGCGCCTCCCCAGGACTCCGGGATGATGTGATTACTGGGCCCTGGTCATTTACCGACAAGTTTGGCGCTCCTCCGGGGGACCAACTCAGCCCTCACCCTTCGCAAGCACTACAAGTGGCTCCGCCGCTTACAAGATTACGGGAAGAAAGTGTGGGCGGCTCTCGTGCAACAACGACTTACGACGCGCGACCCAGTGTTTCACGCTACAATTGTTCTGACGTCCGGCCTTCAACCTCTTGATCGAGCACCTGCTATTCCCGGCGACATCCGCGACTTCTTGGTTTGTGTCTGCGCTATAGAAAGAAACTCTGTATACTGACAAGAACTGGAGTGTAGATATATGACGAAACATTTATCAGTAGAGATCATGGTACATCTAGAAAAATGTTTTGTGCCAACATATACTCGAAAACACTGTACTTTCATTCAACATGTATGATTCGGTGACATACTTCTGGCAAAACGTAGCTGTCTGCAGACCAACACCCAGGAAGCAAAATCAGCTTAAATCAAGCTAACTAGTCTCCACACGACAAGCCTGCAGAAAGCTTGCCAGGAAAGCTTGCCTCGTACAGGGTAGGATACAACTATAAAAGATAGGCTTGACTCAAGCTTAAATCAAACTTGCCGAATAGGACTTGTAATTGCGAGTCAAAATCAAGTCAATTGCCAGGATTGTCACAAGCTTACGCGCTATCTGGGTAACAGGCATCAATAAATACAATATCGGGATTCTTATTGGCTCAGTAAATTAGGGTAACAGCTTCAAATATAAGCTAAAGAAAGTAATGTTCTGGTAAGCTGAACGTGTGATGAAATCCAGCAAACAGTCAAGTTGTCCTGCGATAAACCACCATCTAGACAGAAGAAACTGGCGGGAATAGTTGACTGTATGCTAGGCTCCAACGTGTTGTGCAAACACTGAAAGTTTTGTGTCGATACTGGCTAGCCTTTATTTGACGCACTGTTTGTCCTTTTCACAGGCCCAGATAGTAGAACTCTACAGCTTTAACACAGTACGTGTGTGATTGCTCCCGAAACTGTTCACACGTGTTACGATTAAGAGACGACGGTTTATTTCATTGGAAACTATCGTCATTTAAGAATGGAGACCTCGTAGCAGGATTTTCACGCACGACTTTACAGGAACTATTAAAAATAGTTGCCAGTTTTTTTTTTGTCTTGGATGTTTAAGTAGGTCGGAAAATTAATTTTAAACAAGGAAACAAGATACCGTACTGCATATATGTTTTTACTTAGTATCCAAATTGCATTTTTAATTGTTTTTAATCTGCTACGAGGTATTAACTCTTAACCAACGCTATGCTAAATATTTTTGCGAATTTCCATTGTCTCTAGGGACTCGAAAAATCCTTTTCCGTGTTGGCACAAGGTAGGATTCAAACACATCTAGCTTTAGTCATTGTCTCTGAACCACGGTCGTAGAAGAACAGGTCTGACCACTCGCCTATCTAACAATGTATTTTGCTTGACCCCCTTGTTGTTTGGCTGTAGTTCGTCTAGTTACCGAGAATGTCGTACTTTTTGGCGCTGTTTTCTGGACGGCCGGACTCAAACTCCGTCCATTTTTTTCCACTGTTAAATTTATAAAGTAAATAAAGATTGCTGGAGCCTTTTCTTAAATTTGTGAACGAAGGAAGCATTTCATAAATTGATAAAAAAAACACGTTTTGATAAATTGTTTATCTTAGTGGGGAGGAAGTGGGCGGAGTTTGAACCGACTGCCCTAACTACAGCGCCAAAACCCTATAGCATTATCGTGAACTTAGTGAACTGCAGCCAAACAACAAGGGGGTCAAGTTTCCAGGCGAGTCTCCAGACCTGTTATTCTACGGCCGTGCTCTGGACTTATTTGATCGGCGATTCGGGATAAAGTGAGCACTCAAAATAGCCCTGCTAAATTTCTATTTTCAGTCATTTCGTATCTTTCCGCACGTAACGGCTAACGACGGGAAATGTCTAACCTCTCTGGACACGTCACTTGAAGTTTGCGTGTGTAAGATACAACGGACAGTAAGTATTAACCAATACAGTTTGATAGAAAAAAGTTAATTAACTGTATAAATTACTACTATCTCGATTTCGGTTGATTTAGTTTTAGTATTGTTGAATTAAAATAGTGAAATATAAAAAAATACATTGCGTAATTACGCTGCCAACCTTACAGGCAGTAAGGTAACTACAGTTAACGTTGAATTAAGTAGAGTAATGGTTAGTGGACTTTTTCGAAGGTTAGATTTTAAGTGCTCACTATATCCCGAACTAGCTACAACAGCTCTTGGATAACGCTAAGCCAATTATAACAAAGCAACTCAACGCAGGCTCAATCATGTGGTGTTAGAGAGCAGCCAACGAACAGTTGCTGTATGCCTGAGTACACAGTCTTGGAGACTAACCTTCTGGTCAGTGAACTAGCGATTTTTTGTCTTTACTATAACTACAGCCGGGTACACACTATTCGTAAAGCCCGGTACATACTATCTTTAATTCTCTTATCAATTACTTACTTAATTCTTTTTATAAATTTCGATTGCAATTTCATATCAGAATCATATATAGCAAAACTTCTGTGTTGTGTACACGCTATCTTTGTTTACTAACATGTTTCAGTAAATAAAGAAGAAAAATATATGTGTGATGTCGGTTGCTATATTCCATAAAGTGTAATTGTAAAATTCCCGAAAACTATTTCACAATGCAAGACATATGTGTAATTGCCAAATAAGTGAAAAAATCTTGTATTATTTAGGTTTTGTAATCTTCGGTGGTCTTTTGTTCAGTAGGAAACCAGAATTTTATTTCTATTCAAATGATATTGGCAACCCTACTTGTGTACTTCGCTGGTGCGGGGGCTGAAACTGTGCATTGCGCATGCGCTTGAACATATACTGCGATGACAAATAGGATGGGCTCTATCTGTGAAATTCAGTACGGAATTCTGTGTAGAACCAGCGTAGTTGCGGTACACACTGTCGCAGTGCTACTTGTAATGAATTTTATACGGAATTCTATACTGAATTATGTGTAGTGTGTACCGGGCTTAAGGGCATGGGCCCGAGTTTCTTCGCATTTAACGACAATTATTTTTTTAAATATAAATGGGAGTCGATATCGTAAAATCGCTTCGTAACTTTGTTATGACTGATTTAAACTGCATACTCTAATTTTGTCGAGTCAGAAGACTGCAAAATAGTTGCTAATTAGTTAATTAACGAAATTTCGTTTCAATTAATAAATTAGCTATACTCATCATACAGTTTGTCTCGAAAAATTACATTGCAAAGTAAAACCAATTTGCAACAAAGTTACGAAGCAATTTTACGATATCGACTCTCGTATGGGTTTTAAAAAATAATTCTTTCGAAAGCCGAGAAACTTGGGTCCAGCACCGAATTACGTACCTAATTCAGTACAAGTATAGCACTGCGACAGTGTGTACCGCAACTACGCTGGTTCAAGACAGGATTCCGTACTTAATTTCACAGATAGAGCGCGTCCTATTTATCATCGTAGTGTATGTCCACACGCATGCGCAGTATGCGAGTAGGGTTACCAATATACTTAGAATAGAAATAATATTCTTGTTTCCTACTGAACACACGAATCATTGGATGTTTAAAAACCTAAACAATACAAGTTAGTTTCACTTATTTGGCAACTACGAGAAAGTCTTGTTGTGAAATAGTATTCGGCAATTTTACTGTTGTAATTTATGGAACGCAACAACCAACATCACAAATATTATGTTTCCCCTTGATGTACCGAGACATAGAAGTAAACAGTGGTAGTGTGTATACAACACAGACGTTTTGCTACAGAATTATTTTATGAAAGCTCAGTCGACGTTTATGAACAGAATTAAGTAAGGAATTGAGTAGAGAATTATGGCTAGTGTGTACCGAGCTTAAGGCCGTGATCTTTCATTTATTTCAAACAATTGCGAATAACTAGAATATTTTTTAACCAAATGTTTGAAAAATTTTGAGACTATGTACAGTCATACGATACACAATTTTGGCAGAGTGTTTTTTTTTTTTTTTTTTTAATAACGTACCGTTTGCTAGCAAAAATTATTTTGCTTCGTTTTAGCTTATTTTGGCAACAAAACATGTGATATTTCACGGGCAAAAATCTAAAAATCCGTTTGGTGTATTGCAACAGAAAAATTCAGACATAAACGATGATATAGGCCTATAAGTGTTAAAACTGTAAGAATGAATTTTTGATGTATGTATTAATTTGCGTTAAAAAAATATTTTCGAATCCACTGCACAACTAAAGAGCGAGGCCTTGAAAGAAAAATGATGTAAACCTTGGCTGTGGTTATCTATTTATTTCAAACATCTATGATTAAGAATGGATTTAGTGTTGATGATCAGTGTTGTCGATGCTCAACAAGATAAGCTTTCGGTGCCTGTCCCATTTTACAATATTATTTGAAGGCTTCAGTAAACTTTAAATCAATCTGGCTGAATATAATTGGTGACCTGAAATCCTAACCATGCTAACTCCAATATTTAAGAAACAGCAATACAAGATAATATCACCATCGTATGCATGTATATCAATTTAAACATTTTTACTAATCAAAATACACTACTTTTACTGTAGTTAGTAACGTATTTCAGGTAGAAATAAGTGCACACGATAAAGATGTAATCTGTTTTTGCTAATTCATAGTTTTAGGAGTTAGCATGAGTTGGAATTCAAATCCACATTTAGAGATGCTACAAAGTATTTGTGCAAAATTTGCAAGAAATATTTGTCTATATAAACTCGTTAAAATATATCAAATTTGTTTGTAAATGTAAAACAATATTGCTTGGAAAATATAAGGAATTATTTCGGTAATTGTATTTGTTCAAATATTTTCTGTTAATTTAACATTAACTAACTCATTTTGATATACTTTTTTGGAAACTAGCTTCTAAATTTTTGCATTGTGTAGGATACTAATGCATTTCTGTTATTTATTTCTAAAGCTTGTTTGCATAGTAAAATTAAAAATTGTTTGATTATACTAAACTAGCTGGTTCCCGCAACTTCGTTTGCAGGATTTCAAATTAATGCGATAGTATTTCTGAAACAAAAAGTTTTGAAAAACGCTAAGTAGGACAAAATGATGTTAAGGGTCATTTACGTCCTTTTAGGAACATTTTGAAAAGGAAAATTGTTCCACAAATTTTTTGAGTTTTCTGTTCAGCCACTGTAACCCGTTTTGCCTCCCACCTTCCCAGAATATATAATATGTTTTGGCAGAAACCAATTTTTTCTTACAAAACTAAAATAATTTTTGGCATCCTGCTCTGCCACTTTACCCAATTTTGACCCACCTCCCTCCTAAGGTTAGTTTTTTTTTTCACTTAAAAACTTTGCGTACGCACGCATAATAACTCACCAAAGTTTTATAGTTCTTTTATTAAGTTTTTCGGGTGCCTCATTCTGCCCCTCTACTCCGTTTTGCATCCCTACTCAAAATAAAAAATTCAAACAACCCACAAAAAGTTATCTGTTAATTTTTTTTTTTTCGTATCCTGTTTTGTCTTTCCCCGCCCGTTTTTTTTTTTTTTAATTTGATTGAAGTTGGATGGCTGGTATATAATCGCATAGAAGACGAACAAACAATCATTTTTATAACATAACTACCAGTCCACCTGCAGCATTGCCCGCATCTATTACTCATAACAGCAAGTATTTACTTTAATTAAGGACCTCATTGTACGCCAGATTAGCAGCTCAACCATCAAGTGTTAGGATAACCAAGCTGCAGGTAGAACTCACTCTGCAGCTGGCTAAGTGGCTAAAACTGCCATGTGAAAACTGTCCTTAGTCTATTCCTGACAATCTTAACAACTGTCCCAGGCCTTATTTATAGTCATAGCAAAACATACCTTGATAATGAGAGAGTGTATGGCCGGCAGAAGTAGTATGCGTCGTATGATGACTCGTTTACCTCTAGTGCAATTATTGATGACAGCGCCCTCTATACGTACCGCTTAAAGTTAATTAAAAATAAATAAAATATTCTGTCACTGGGTACATACACGTTGTACATCCATATGTAACGGTATAGTTGCAGAATGTTATCTTCCCTATAAATTTCTTCTCTAATGCTGTACTTGCTTTTTTGGATCGTCAGCTCTGAGAGTTTTACAGACACTACATACCTCCTACAACTGGGTATTTGAGAGTCATTTTCACATTAAAAAACTCAGCTAACTATTTTTCGTATTTACGTAAACAACATTCTGAAGCAAACAGCATTTCGATATCTCGACTGGTTCGATAGTTATGGAAGGGTAATCGAAAACGCATTTTAAATCTTTCCACATTCTTTGGGAGACAAAAAAAAAAAAAAAAAAAAAAAAAACTGTTCTTTGCGTATTCACATCAGCATCATTTTGAAGTAAAAAGCAACTCTGTGTCCTTGAGGGTTCGATAGATATCGACAATTAATCGAAAACACAAGTAAGGTACTTTCACGTCCTTAAAGGATGAACTGAGAAAATCCTTTAAATTGGCAAATATGCTTTTATATGATCGACCCACTGAAGTAAAAGTTACGACGTTAAGCCGTAGGGTTCGAGCTATGTAGACGAATCTTATAAAACACATTTCACCTATTTTCACCTCCTTAGGGGACGAATTACGAATAATCCCTTCTTGGTGCTCACCTACGACCTAAATGGGACTCACGCAATAAATTTCACATTATTAGGTCCAGCTGTTTGATATGTCAGGCAAATGGCCAATCATTCTATCAGTCAGTCAGTGTTCTCTTCTATACATTGATACATTGGTATAATTGTATGCATCACGTCGGATAACATGTTTTATGTCATATAAAATAGTTTTTTGGGCAATGACGAGTCAAAAGTCTAAAATTTAATGTGAAATACGTAGTGAAATATGTTGAACCTCGTGTGGGAATGATTGTTAAAAAATAAAATAAAGTACGCTTTCGTAATTTTCATTGCATCAATGCTTACGTGGTTGTACAATGCTTAAGAAGTTACAGGGATAAAATGTTTTGCGGCAGCAAAATCATTTCGTGGTCACCACCAAATTATTTTGTACATACTACAAAATAATTTGGAAAGGAAGATTTCCTACACAATTTTTCTTTGCTTGTACAGTTATTAGGTTATTCCATTACACAACAGTATGCTATCACTGCACCAGATGAAATAAAATTAATTATTACATCTTTATAAGTGATAGATTTACATTAAAAAATTAATCATTAAGTTTCGTTTTGGATTTCGTCTAAATATTGTATGCGTAAATCATAACTATACTTAGTTAATATAGCGAAGAAAAAAACCTCTATGTACCACCAAATTTGTAACATAGCTCAAACTGAAGAAGCATACAACATCGATTCCATTAAAATTTGCCACGTGTATGACACGATAGAAAAACATATTACCATCTTGAAGATTGCGACACTTTAAAAACGAAAGGTATGTAGGTATTTATTCAATATCGTAGAATTTACAAGTTGTTCAACTAATTCAGACACAGTTTGTAGGCAAAAGGATAACTAGAACGCACCTCAAATATGCTGATAAGTCTGCAGAATCTTTTCTGTCAGTTACTGTGTAAGGTAACGCTCTTGAAAAATAAATATTTAAAGACGTTTATAGGAAACTACTGCATCAATGAAGAGAAGATATTTCGGTCTACACTTAACATGGATGTCTTTATCGCTGGCGAGGGGTGACACGATGTGATTATTGAACAGCGCCGGAATGAAGGGGAGGGGGAAACAGGAAATCCCAGAGAAAACTCGCCGACCAGCGGCATCGTCCGGCACGATTCCCACATGCGAAAATGCAGGGACCAACCCCGTCGGGAATCGAACCCCACTGCACCGATTCGGGCTAAAATTAGCTTACCAGTTGTATGAGATTTTGGCGTCGGCGATTGTTCTTCAAAAATACGTTACTCGAGGAAAACTGTTGCTCAGAAAGTTGGTCGAGCCTATCGTCTAATGTTACTATATTTTTTTATTGGCTTCGAGGACCCTACAATTGTAAGGCTTGTTACTGAGTTTTGCAGTGATTTAAAAAATATTTTTTTATTGCTACCTTATACTCATATCAAAATTTCGCTGCACAGTTTTGACACTAATATGCTATAAATTGTAGCTTAATTTTTTTGTAGAATTATACTGAACGGTTTTTTAGATTTCTTTACCCAAAGTACCACGTTTTTCGTCGTGAATTTAAGCAAAAATGAAGGAAATTATTTTTTTTCTGGCGAAGGTACATTATTTAAAAAAAAACGCGTCCACAGTATTGTGCATCGTGTGATTGCACATTGACTCAATTTTTTCCAAAACTTTTGGTTAAAAAATATTTGAGTTATTGGCACCAGTCTGAAAAAAACTCGGGAACAAGCTTAAGCTGATGCTTTTGTAGCTGAATTATGTAACATGTCTCTTAAATAAAAAAAGTTGTATAAATAAAAATTCTTCCTCCGTCCTCATATTTCCTTTCTCACTTAACCCGCTGATGTCTTATAATGACAGCGCGCCGATTCGCGAAGGGAACAGATCCTTTCGAGCCCACGAGTTCGCTAAGTCTCAACATTTCTCACCCCTTCCTTGTTGTGACGTTCGCACCTTGAAGCTTCTCCCAGGGTCGCTTTCTTCTTCTTCCCTCCTTCCTGCTCGTTTACTGTCCTCTCCTCTCCCCACTTAACTGTTGGCCGGAGACGTGAATAATCAAGACGAAACGAGCAGGAAGCATCGTTGCGGTCGACAGTGGCGTAAGTGCTGCTTTTTCAGCGGCTCGGGCCAATTATGCCACACACTGTTTCGTTCAAGCAGCTGGCAGTTTTTACAACACGGCTCTATTTTCGTGCCGGCGAGTGTATGAACAGTACGTACGTGCTGTTACAAGCTCAATAAATAATCAAGAATATAAATAATTATAAGTCTATTGATTATAACTATGTGAGGAAAAATTGTAAGCTTAGCAAAAATTATTCTCAGCAAGCTGAAAGGAAAGTTAAACATATATTTTAGTTTTTTGATATGTATGAAATTTTTGCGATTTGTGTGCTTGTGAAAGGCTGAAGACTAAAGACAAGTCATTACACTACTATTGAGTAAGAAATTCAAACAAAATCAAAGTTTATAAAACTTCAGAATTAACTTAATGGCTATAGGAAAACCAAGCAGTAAAAATTAATCTCCATCCCCTTCCTCAAATACAACTGTGCTACTGTCCAAAATCGAACAAGCAACCTACAGAATTGGAAACAGAGCCGCTACAGCTGTAGCACACAGACCTCGGGGAATAATTGTCCGAACATGAGAATGCCAATATATTTTTACTTTATTTAGTTTAGAATTTGTGACATTTTGTCGAAACTTAAGAAGCAGTGAAGTTCCCTCGGTGTCGTTCAAACGGAACGTCGCGTCGTGTCGAAAAACAGTGTTGTTTTCTGCAAGCCGAATTTTATCAACAGTGTTTCGAACGTCTTCCCCCCCACCCCCCTTCTTCTTCATAACTACGTAGTTATCGCGAATAAAAACAGTTGAATTCACGCGATTCTAATTACGTCCGGAGCGGAGCAAATCAAACTTTGTAATTACGAGATGGAAGCGTTTTCTCCGCGCTCAGAGTCCCCGGCTAATGAGAAATCGCGCGACTTGGTTAATACATTGCTCACAATGAAACGTAATAACTCAGCCGCGACAGAAGAGCGGTCCACGTGTACTCCGCGGAGATGTCGCGTCGCGCGGGCGACGAATATCACACCCGGCCGCCGAGGTCGAGTTAAGACGCTTTGATCCCGAGCCGAGAAGCGCCGAGGAAAACCCCTAAGACTCTCCTCGCAGTTATTAGATTTTCATGACAGATTGTGTCTCGAGAAAAGAGTAATAGGTCTTGATTTGCATGGAATGTTTAGTTACTCGCCGGAAAACTGGAGTGGGGTCCCTTAATTGCAAATCGCTGTAACAAGGAAAGTCGCATGCGGAATGAATCACAGCTCGAGAAAATAGGACGCTGAAGCACCCGTGGAAGGGCAGGGGGTGGGGGAGAAGGAGTGGGGAGGGACGCGAAAAGCGGGAAAGGGTTGAGAGATGCAGAGAAGGGGAAGCTGGAAAGGTTTTCTTTCTTTCTTTTTTTGATAACGTTAATTAAGAGTTGCAAAGCTAATGAAGCACTTCGTCGATATAAGCCTTCGGTGCCGCCGGCGGGTATGGGAAGTGCCGGAGGAGGGGTAGAAAATGTTCGCCCGGGGGTGAAGGGGAGTGCAGGAGGTGAAGCTGCCAGGAAATTGAGTAAAAAGGCGGGATATCCCACACAGTGTGACGTCACGCCGCCGAGTGTGGCAAACAAAAGAGAGGGGTGGTTGAAGGGGGAGGCAATCGATATCCTACGGATGTCAGGGAAAACGGGGGGGGGGGGGGGTGAGTAACCGTCCCCCTGTTCAAATGCGAAACTCAAATAAAACTCTCGGCGCGACTCGAAACACAAACGCGCGAAGGAGCGGAATCAGTCGGCGAAAATAACGACGTGGGTTCGTACTTGAGCGACAAAACTGTCGACCGCCTGCGAGGGGAAACAAATTGCGCTGCCGTTATTTCCCGACGATAGGGTGTGCATGGCGGTAAGGTAACCAATGCACAAACACAAAAACCCCTTTTTCAACCATATAGAGTCCCGCTAATCCACGCCTCGCTTATCCGCCTGCCCGGATAATCCGAACATGTGTGCAAAAGGAAATAATACGTAATATCAAATTTAACGCCGTAGTTTTAATTAGTTTTTGCGCCGTAGTAATAAATAAGCGAAGTTCTGATATGTACATGAATACTGAACAAATTAGTTACATTAACACACAGTAACTCTAAACTTTAGTTTTTAGCGTTTTTCTCATAAGTCGTTACGATTTTTTTTCGAATGATGTAAAAATTTGTCAGTTGTTTACTTGTTACTGCAAATTTTAAATTTTCCTGCTCGGTACCGCATTGTAGGATGGATTTCAGTTAATATGAAAAATGCTCCTTATTACCTTTCGCGAGAAGCTACTATATTTTTGTCCTAAATTTTCCTATATTCGAAACGGAAAAAGAGGGGGTGGGGAAAAAGGCTCGCTTACAATTCCACAACACTCAAATTTTGTAAAAAAAAAAAAAAATATCACTTAATTTACAACTTTTTCCCATAGCATTTGTAATACAAATATCCCTATAGTACTTCTCATCATTAATTAAAAAAAGTACCGTTAATATTTTTGATTGTTACTTTCACAAACATACAGCAAAGTCTGGATCGCTATTCTTATTTTAAATTAATTTTGTTCCTTGCAAAAATTAGTTTTTTTTTTTTTTTTGCTCGATGTTTAATCTCATTAAAGAAAGCATACATTTTACCCACTTCTATTATAACTTTCTTAGTTGAACACGCTGGGAGTCAACTAATTCAAAAACATTTTATTTGGACTTAGCACGAAACTTTAATTAGTTTTACTCGGATGTAGGGATAGTTACAGTTTTCTTTTGAAAAATTTTTTTTAGTTACTTACTAAGGAGTAACCGTGTAATCATGACCTGACCTGCGGTTAAAACAAGTTAATACAATGCTCTTGTACCACAAATTTATTCATAGCCCAACAAAAAATTCTTGGTGTGGATTAATATTTTTTTCTCTAAGATATGAGTAAATGTTTTCTATCTACGCTTGCTGTTCAATGAACTCAATACACATACAAACTTTCCAATTTAATTAACTGTGACGAAATAATTGGTTTAAATAATGCATTGGTACTTTTTTTTTTTTTTTTTACAGAAGACAGTGATATGTTTTGGATGATAGTCTTCTCGAAAAAGCAATTTTTAATCTATACACAGCGCGTAGGGTGCGAGTAACACAATTTTCGTCATAAATTTATAATTTTTATTTGTACCAGATATATTTTTTTAGACACAAAATGTAACTAAATTTGGCTTTTGTGAAATGTTTTTATCTCTCATAGTTTTCGCGTAATGGCTTGTTAAAGTCATATTTTTTATGTTTTCGTTTTAAGGACTACACTAAAACCAACTGATATGCCAAACTAAAAAAAATCACAGTGGATAAAGACATTGCAGGCTACAATGTCACGCTCATAAAAAAAAGAATAAAAATTATTTGTATTTTAAAAATTATAGAATTTTTTAAATCTTTATTTTTTGTTTCAGCATTTTTAATACAAATAATTTGTATTCTATATTTTTATGAGCATGAAATTGTAGCCTGCAATGTTTTAATCCACTGTGATTTTTTTAAGTTTTGTGTATCAGTTGATTTTAGTGTAGCCGTTAAAACGGAAACATGCAAAATATGACTTTAACAAGCCATTACGCAAAAACTACGAGAGATAAAAAATTTCATAAGAGCCAAATTTAGTCATATTTTGTGTCTAAATAAGGAAAAAATATATGGTACAAATAAAAAATAAAATAATTGTTATGAAAATTGCGGTAGACCACGCCCTTAAGGGTATCACCTACCTGCGCGCTAGAGACTCAGAAGTGACGGAGACATAAGGGTGACCTGGAAGCGCACATCAAGTGCCTCTTCGCCTCAATGAACAAAGCGCTGAACTAGCGTGCAAGGCTCCCTTCGAAACGTTTGTACGATAGGACTAAAGAGGTCGTGGTACATAATTCAACGCTAAAAGCATTAATCTATAACTGTAGGTTTCTTGAAGACAATTTGTGAAAGTTAAACAATAGCAATCCTAGACAATAGTTTCTATCCAACGTTTTAAATAAAATTGATTCCAGTGTTACGAACTTCTGAGGCACATCGTGCATTTAACTGCGGCGCAAGAGATCACGCGTAACGAATTAGTAAGTTTGGATAAATATTTACTCAAAAGTGTGGCAAATACCATTATCTAGGGTTGTCGTTGAGTATGTTATACATATTTCTACGAAAAAGGCGTAAAAATCAATTGATAATTTCAGTGTTTATTTATCTACCACGCACTCTTAAGCGGTGACCGTTTAATATTATTGGTGGAAAGACTTCGGTAAAGTTTAGCGAACGTCTCAATCTGAGTTTCACATACATTCGGTTAGTACATTTAGATGTACGGCAGTCTGAAAAGGGCGTTTTTACCAATGTTGGAGGGCTTAGAAACAGTGTTGTTATTAAGTATGTTGTCTTAAGACCATGGTCTTTAATTTATTTCAAACAATTGAAAATTACTCAAATATTTTTAAAAACAAATATTTTTAAAAAATTTGAGTCTCTGTACAGTCATTCGATACGCAAATTTGCCACAGCGTTTTTAAAAATAATGTACCGTTTGCTAGCGAAAAAAATATTTTGCTTCATTTTGGCTTATTTTGACAACATAATATGTGATACAGGGGCAAAAAAGTAATAATCCGTTTGGTATATTACAACAGAAAAATTCAGATACAAACGATGATACATAAATGTTAAAACAGTAAGAATGAGGCTTTGATATAGACCTATGTGTTAATTTGGGTTAAAAAAATATTTTTGGAACCAATACAAATCTTTAGAGCGAGGCCTTAAGGGCGCGGTTAACGTAAGTTTCCTACGTCTTTTTTTATTTTTGTATTTGTACCAGATATTAATTTCTTCCTATTTTAGACATAAATTGTGATTAAATGTTCCTCTTAGGAAATTTTTGTATCCCTCGAATTTTTTGCATAAAGAGTCTTAAATGTAAAAATTTACATTTTATGATTTTATGTACGCCACTAAAACCGACTGACATACCTAACCGAAAGAATTCACAGTTTATAACAATGTTGTACGATATGATTTGACATGTATAAAAACAAATAATAATGTATTTTTGTATTTAATAAAAAATGTTGAATTTTGAAATGAAAATTTTACAATTTCTAATTTTTTTTTCAAAATACAAATATATATATATATATATATATATATATATATATATATATATATATAATGTTTATACGTGTCAAATCACAGCATACAACATTGTTATACGCTGTGAATTTTTTTCGGTTTGGTATGTCAGTTGGTTTTAGTGGCGTACATAAAACCGTAAAGTGCAAATTTCCACGTTTACGGTTCATTACGGAAAAACTATGAGAGATACAAAAATTTCCTAAGAGAAAAATTTAATCACAATTTGTGTCTAAAATAAGAAAATAATACCTGGTACAAATATAAAAATAAAAAAAGTCGTTTAAAACTGAGGTGAACTGCGTACTTAAAAATGCCATTTTAGCTGCAGCCAAGTTCGTACGTGATACTAATGTTTGTGCTGCTTTCATTATGGGCTACTGGGGTCCCGCGGCGGCCAAGCTGGTCAGACCACACAAAGAGGATTCCTGCCCGAGTCCCAGCGAGGTCAAGCCGTGGATTTTTTTTTTTTTTTTTAATTTGGGAATCGTATCAGATGATGCCGCTGGTGGAAAGGTTTTTATCGTAGCTCCCCTGTTTTATCTTTTGTTCACATTTCGAACTGATAATGTCAACTACAAAAAATCGGAAATGTTTACTTGACGTTTAAGATTCTGAATTTATTGTGTTCTCCGCCACCACGATCCGTCAAACAAACACAGCACGCACCACGTAAGATGGCGGGTAACGAGCTGGAATGTGTTGCATGTAATATTACTACAGTTTAAAATTTGAATGGCTGATTTACATAGATCTATTTACCTCCGAAATTTATATGCTATTAGGTATTTTTGCAGCGGCCTGCTGCTTGGATTCCTTGAATGTGCCTTTCACCTAGTAGCTGCCACTCGCCCGTCTAAGCTGTAGGGTTATGCTCGAGTTTTCAGTCGCATACGATTTGGAAGCCGAGTGATTTTTTTCTTCAGGTCTTGGAGAAATTATTTTTCTCTTTTAACCAACGCTCTACATAGTAAACATAGAGGGGCGGAAACTGCAACTTCCAAGGCTCTGAGGTGAAGCCCAATTGAACGTGGTATTTTGACTCTAGATAAAATGGCGGACTCTTATTTCCGGTCGAGAGACGAGAGCGTTTATGCTAATTTAAACATTATTACAGTATAATATATTACAATAATTAATGGCATTTTCCCCTGTGTTTAGCGGGAATATAGTGTAGCTATAAAGTAACGGATTTTATGCGAACATAATGACGGATTTTTAACATAATGTTGGCCACACTGCTGTTCGCCATGTTTTCTGGGCTCAAAACAGGCGTTCAATCGGGCTTCACTTTGGAAGCGTTTTCGCCCCTCTATGTTAACTATATAGCTCGTTGCTGAACAAAAAAAAAAAAAAAAAAAAACAATCTCCATGTCATGAAAACGAGCGCTCGACTACCAACTCGCATGCGACTGAAAACTCAAGCGCAGTGTAGCAATAGCTTTACCTTCCATTTCAGTACGGTCGCCGTATCGCTAAAACATTTTCCCTATAATTTAAGTGATTTTCCTCTCACCGATGTTTATCACTGTACAACATCAGCAGAAATTAGCGGCCTATCCTGGGGTTTGTTCTAGACATTCCACACAACATGTGTTTCTCCAGGAACGAGTGTAACTGAGTGTGCACGTAATTTAAACAAGAGTCGCGCCAGGGTTATTCCGAGAGTTCTCCGTGTGTGGGCGAAGCGTTTGTTTGAAGTAGGGGTAGCAGAGGAGACCGAGTAAGGGGTGGAAATGGGGGAGTGGGTAGGAGCACAGCTACTTGACAGCATGTGAGCTAATTAATAACCACTAATTAGTAATTAGGGGCTGGCTCAGCAAGCTCGAGCAGCTGAGTGCGGTAATTATGCCAACAGTCAGGAGTACCGAGGAGCTAAGGAAAGAGGCGGCTTTCTGTTGTATTTCACGGAAGTGATGGGAGGGAGGGGGTTGTAATGGGACACACTGCAACGGATGGGAAGGCGCATGGCGCTTGGTTGAATTGCAGCCGACGCTGAAACACTGTGCAAATTGGCTCCTTAGCGAGTTCGCATGTGTATACGTATGTGTTGTTGTAAGCTTAGCGTCCCGGTGCCGCTTTTCGGCGAATTCTCTCCGCCTCTTCCCCTACCCTTGTTTTCCTCTTCGCCCGACAACTCCCCGTAAGATGCGGGCTTAATTAACGCAAGGTTACTGCCGCGCGAAAGAAATGAAATGTTTGCACACAGTGCAAGTAAACAGTCCCAGTTCGTCGTTCGCGTGCCCTGGAGGGTATTTTCAAGTGGTTTTTGTAAGCCATAAGGTAAGACTGAGGTGGGAAAAAATGTCATCTTGATGCGTTTAAAGAGTTACCCGAGTAGAGTTTTCAATCATCCAATAATTAGGAACCTGCGGAATCCGCGTTTTTGTTTAGTGACGTTCTAGACTTTACTGGCACAAAATGTGAATTCATTGGCCGAAGTACGTGAACTCTTTTTAGGAAGTTACTCACTCCAACACGGGACGTTTAATTATTGGTCCGGATTCTTCTCCTCGACAGGCTATGATACTGTCAAAATCTCTCACTCACGTCGAACAAGTCTACACCGATTTGGAGTCTGGTGCCAGAAAATAACGCAAATTTGGCATGTCTCGACCAATTATTCACGAGACTCTGACATGCTTAGACTTTTAGGCATTATCTGGCCGCGTGACTGAGCAATTGTAACCCCATCAGGTTACTTAATATGATCGCCTTTGGTAGATATTCCACCGCGACGTCTGTGGAATTTAACGTGTAGTGCGGCGACGACATATCGTTTATTAAATGTTTCCAATAATTGTCCTAGTATTCTCTATATATACATATATACTGTATATATATATACATATATATATGTGTATCTATATATATATATATATATATATATATATATATATATATATATATATATATATATATATATATATAAA
>PNEQ01022763.1:0-12876 GCA_003012365.1 Medauroidea extradentata
TTACGTCGGGGATACGTTGCTAAAAACCACGACGATTATTAGGACGACGTAAATCGAGGACTTAACAGTATATAAAACTTTTTTTTTAATTTTGCAGATTTTTGTTATGGAAAATACAGTATTTCAAAAATCCGTGGTTTTCAGAAATCCGAAGGTCACAAATCCCCGAGACCCCCGGATTTGTGAGAGTTTACTGTATATACTTTTCCTAACAAGCGTACCATTAAGAAGCAAGATGGAAATGTAATCAAACCACTTGCTTCCAACCATGACTCCCTGTTTGGATTACAGGTGGGAATGTCCAGATTTTTGCATGTAGGAAACGTGAACATAGTTGTTTGCAAGTGGGTTAGTTTCTTCTAGATTTATATTATCTCCAGCCCTTACAATTTGCAACTGCTCCACCCCCACCTCATCAGCCATGTAACTAAGATGTTACCAAACAAAATTTCTTTACTTTTAAGTTGACTGAAATGAGATATACCCGTTTCAATAATGTACACTGAAAATGCCTGCATAAACAATACAGCACAACATGACCACTTCTGTAATATTGGCTAAGACGTAAATAAAAAAGGTATGTTATAATAGTAAATAGAAAACAACTTGATGCACCGAAGCAAACTTGACAAATAAGCAACATTTAACAAATGTTTTAGAACACCTGCCTTCCTTGTATTACAAATGAATGAAACAGTAACTTAGAACTTAATAAACAAAACACATTCATATAAAAACAAATAATTCACTTTAACTTATTTAAAAATCACTCCTAACTATAACACTATTACATAAATGAAAGGAAGTGGCCACTAGGCTATCAGTATGTACAAAAAACAGAAGCACAAGTACTTAAGTTTTGGTACTTGACAGACACACACAAAAATATAGGACAACACATATTAGCGGAAGCATTTACAGACGCATCGGTGCATCGGCAGCCACATCGCAGTCAGCCACGTCTCTTCGCCCGAGGAAGCTGCTCTAAGTAGCAAAACGTTGCAATACACACTTCCGCTATATGTGTCGTCCTATATTTTTGTGTGCATCTGTCAAGTACCTAAAGGTAAGTACTTGTGCTTCTGTCTTTTGTACATACATAACACCATTACAATTACAGTAAACCCACGATCGAACGACATCGCACGGTGTCAGGAAATTGTGTCATTAGATTGCTGATGTCGTCAGTACCGAGGTAACTAAATTTGACCCCCCCCCCCAAAAAAAAATTTAAAAAATTGTTTTTTTTTCTATAAAATTTATGTAGAACAATTACCGACTTAAAAAAAGTTTTCATTGAAATTATATTTTAGTACGATGAAAAGGTGTGTTCCAAATAAAATTGTACCCCACAATCCCCCACCGTGACGTGCGTGGCGGAGCGACACGCTCAGTCTGGTTGTGTAGGATGGCAGAGGGGAGTAGCCGAGCCGCTGGCCTTGGTGTGCCTCTGGGCAGCTTGTGCGCGCGTGATTCATCCTGCTTGTCTTGCACGAAGCTCATTCTGACCACAACAGAACAACTCTTATTACTTACGTGAATGTATACGGCAACGATTTTTAAACCTTCCAGTACAGCCATTGAGTCTTTTTTTTCATTGCGCAAGAACTGTTACAGCCTGTCGCCATTATACGCATTTACACGATACTAATAAATGTGTATTAAAGAACAAACATTAAAAAAAGTCTATTTTTTAAAAACTCAGAACGTCTATTATGAACGCGACTTTAGAGCCACTCAAAAGGGCAAAAAACTGACATTTCAAGGTGCTGTCAAATAATAAGTAACGACTGAATTACTCGTCGCTAAAAGTTGTAGGCCTATTGGAAAAATAACGAAACTATGCACAACGCACCAGTTTAATGCTCTGTACTGCGAATAGAGATGAAATGGCTCTCAGCAGGCTGCGCTCTTATCGCTCCACTGTCGAGCGAGGCGCGAGCATAAAACAAAAACCTTAATCAGCCCACATGCCGCACGCAGCGACGTGACTGTTATGTTTGCGTCATAGGCCGTTCTTACTCCGCAGCACTTTTATAGCCACATGAAGAGTGATCAATAATACAGCGAAAGTTGTCAAGGTCAAGCAGAGATCACTACAGCTAGAGAAAAAAAGATGAGATAACGCTGCATTTTTTCTTTTCAGACAGCTGGTCCTTTTTTTTTGCAGTGCTGCAATGAGAGCGGAAAAAAAACGTGTCTCTTCAACCCCCATCCCTCTGGGCTATCGCAAGACACGGAAACATGGGAGAGAGTCGCCGAGTGGGAGAGGAAAAACAAACGTGTGGTTCTGCTTTGTAGCGAGACAAGACGCAAGTTGCACGTGACCGTCAGACAGTCGGCAGTTGATGCAAGCGCACGCAAGCACAATCTGGCTTGTTCGCCGTGCAGGGGGGTGTGTGAATGTTTATTGGCTGGCGTGTACAGTCCAAGAAGTTTAGAGACGTGTTTCTTACAGCACAGCACTCACAAAGTAAATTGCAACACAGACGATTTTCCTTACATTTTCGATTTCTTGACCCGAAATTTTCACGGTTCCTCAAAATGGTTGTAAATTACCATTGCTATGCCACGTCGCACATAAAACTGCATAGCTGAGATAAGGACACGTGGAGGAGTGTGCGAGGGAAGTTCTGGCAGGAAATTGTACTTGTTGATGTTGCTTAAAATGTTTAATATGACAATAAAAAATTCTTGTGTATTTATTATAGCGTTAAAATGACAACACAAGTGTTAATATATAAGTCTGGAAGTCTGTTTGTGTAACAGAGTAACTTTGAGTCACGAGAGAGTATTTCCTTTTGCATGTGTGGTGCACCTGTAGACGCAGACAGCCTCGAGCGGCCCGGCAGCCATCTTGCTAACTGTACTTTTCAGACCTTGTCAGGGCTATATGAGGCGGATGCTGCATCCAACTAGTCAGAGATCAGGTGCTCGGCCTTCGGGCTGGGTCAGCCTGGCAATCTCCACCCCATCCTGGAAAGGGTTGTTTCCTGAAAAGGGATCCTAAGCCTGTCCTCCTCTACCTTGGGTTTGTTTCCTAAAAAGGGAACTTAAGCCCACATCACCTCCATCCCATGGTCGTTTCCTGAAAAGGGAACCTAAACCCTCCCACCTACAAACCTCTCAGGGTTATTTCCTGAAAACAGAAACAAAGCTCAATCCTGCCCATACCTCAACCCACCACCGTAGTCAGGACGACTTGGTGGGAAAGCCCAGCCTGCGCATCCGCGTTAAGGCTTAACCTTACTTAGCACGAGAACAAAACTTGTGCTCTTCAAGCTACCTAATATTTCTTGTCTCCACGTACGTGCTAGTTCTAAAGTGTTGTCGCACATTTAAGTTCTTGTAAAGACAATATTGAAAGCTGAAAGTAATCGCATAGTCAAATGTTTGTACTGGTCCACAGTGTCAGAGTAGTAATCTTGTTATTGACCACAGAGCCATGCAGCTCAAAGAGGCTTCGGAAGATTGTAAACCTCTCGAGATCAAAGAGATGATTGCCACACAATCATGGCCATGAGCAAAACCTTAAATCTTGTCTGGTATCTGAATGGCCCAAAGTGCCTTGTTTAGCTGAATTCATCAGAGTATGCTCTGTGATAATTTACATTGCCATTGTTGTATCTTTATTGTCTCATATCATGTAAAGACTCCAGTGAAATACAGTGAACCCTCGATAACTCTGACTAAAAGGGCGAGAAGCTGTCCGAGTTACGATTTGTCTGTGTTATCGGGGGGTGTTCGGGGAGGAGGGGTAATCAGTCATTAATCACAAGAAACGTGAGGAAACCAGTACGCCAGCATTTCTACAAGCAAAAGAAGCTGCAATATATACTGCTTTGTACTTATCAATTTACAGGAGGGGATAGTGGGGAAATTATCACTGTAACGGGAGAACTATAAAAGAAAGAATGTCAAACAACCTGGGCCGGCAGATTCTTTTTTATTTATTTTTTATGCTACTTCTGGCTGATCTTTGTTATCTGTGCTAGAAGCTGGCACCAAGGCACCCTTCTACCACATAAAAGTTCTCACCCCCTTCTCTTGTCTGGCTGACGACGTCTGTGCGTGCTGTGTATGTGTGTGAGATAAGCTAGGGTGGTAGAGCGCGAGCGGAAGTAGTCAAGGTCAACCGGTACAGTCTCAACAGCAATATAAACACCGCACGTGACCACACGCAACTCACGAGATGTTTACTTAAAAAAAGTGCTCTACATCAGCATGTCACAGTGTCTGCAGCCAGCTGCTAGTTTCCTACGAGAAATTTTTTTTTTCCAGGGCCTCTTTGCTAGAATACGAGGCCAGGAGCAATGTAAATCTCTGTCTACCTTTCCTCCCTTCTTTTTTGTTTAGTTGAAGTCACGGCTGTGGTTGAAGTGATAATGTGCGCTTGTAGGCCTCCCTTCATACTATCTTACCTTGGCTGCGTCGTAATAGTTCAATGACGTCTTTACACACTCTTTACACTTAAAATAAATTTCGCAGATACCATCAACATTAACGGGAACTCAATATAAGCCCATTCATTTTAACCATTTAACTTTTTCAAAAACGAGGCCCTCTAGAATGTGCGACCCGGGGCAAAAGCCTCTTTCTGCCACTCCTCTTTTTTTATAATTTATTAAGCCCTGTTTTTTTTTCGATATCGCGCCGGCCTCTAGCGTGGTGGGTTAGGCGCCAGTTTACGGTGCAAGAGGCCCTGGGTTCGAATCCTTGCTCGGGCACGGATGTTGTGTTGTTCTTTCATCTCAATTCACCCTCATCGGCTTGTAAGACGTCATTAAAGGGCCGTAAAACCCTCTCACCACCTTGCCTACATTGCAATGCAAACCAATGGCTTTAAATTTTTTTTTATTAATGTCCGGAACTAATTGTTTTGCAATCTTGAATTTATCGCACATACCAGAACAAAATAAATTTCCCTTTAGGTGCCATTGTGACGTGTAGTTACCGTCCAATTCACCAGCATCATACTGCAATGTTTATTTATGACGCACGTATGTGTTTGTCTCGTGCGGCGAAGAGGGAGGAAAGATAAAGAAGGGAGGTCTGCCTGCTGAGTTGCATCTCCACTTGCGCGCCTGCTGAGTTGTACCTCCACTTGTGCACCTCGCTAGCAACATTTAACCACACGGAACTTGCCACATATTTTACGGTCGGATTATTAAAGGCTACGTAGCGATAAGCAACTGCTTTTAAAGCTTAATACTGTTTTTAAATGAGGCAGACACAATTTTCTTATGATTTTTGACCAAAAAATAGTTTAATTAAAATTAATTTTGTTTTTTGAAATTCTGTCCTAGTTATCCGAAGTCCGGGACATCGAGGTCCGAGTTATCGAGGGTTCACTGTATGTGTCGTCAAATTGTGATTGATTCAAGCTTTGATTTTAAACCATACACCAAAAAAATTTTATATTTATGCTGTGACAGGTACTGTAACGTGTGCTCATGATTATAAATACCGGTATCTTAGGTAACTGAACTTCTTCACAGTTTTCCCATTCATGAGATTACCTTGTTTACCAACCTTCTGATATTCAATACAAGTTGAGTGACATCTGCCTTCCTCTCTATTTATGTAAGAATAGACTCCCTGCGCTAGCATATAAAATTCTTTCTTGTTGGCTCACCCAGTAGTCACTCGCTGGGTCGAGGATAGATAAATTACAACCTACTCTAGAAGGACCACATTAATTTCACATGCTCTCTTTCCTTAATGCATTCTATAGATACGAATGGCTAACACTTAGCAATCTTACTTGCAACTGTGAACACCTAGTACAGCGAAGGGAGTGTACAACAATATTACTGCTCAAACTTTCCCTAACTTCATCACGACACCATTCCATAGCTGTTACGAGCCACGCAGATCTCTCTTGCGATGAACAGGATTTGAGAAGCTGTGACTGCGCATCTGCAACTGTACCTTCTCTACGTCCACATGCAGAGACAGGAAGTGAGGCACGTGAATACCACTGTCTATGCACGGCACTAACACAGCCATGCCTTTGTACGTGATCTTGAATGTGCAGTGGCAAGTGCTGTAGTAGTGCTTGTTATCTCGTGCTCTCTGGAAGTCGCAAGCAATAAGAGTGAAAGATTTTGGTCAGCTCTTAACAGCGAGGTCTTTAGCGCTGGTGAGGGATGACATGATGTATGGAGCAGTGACGGAATTAATTGGCAGGGTAAACGGGAGATCCCAGAGAAAACCCGCCGACCAGCGGCATCTGCCGGCATGATTCCCACATGCAAAAATCTTGGGACCGACCCTGCCGGGAATCAAACCCGAATCGCGTTAGTGGGAGACGAGAGGTCTGACCTCTGGGCCACCACAGCCCCTCGCAAGAAATGTGTTGTCGAAATATAGGTAAGAAAGTTTGGAGAAGGCTGTAAAAAGAAAGGCTGCTATAACTGTAAAAGACAAACTAAAAATTATAAAAATGTAATGAATTTGTTCTTATATGATTAATTACAGACATGTTTTAAAATCAAAACTATGTGCAAACAAGTTAAAACATCTTCACGTGTAGGTAGGTATAAATTTTTGTGAAAACTACGCTAGACAGCAATTGCATGCATTAACAATTTTTTTTTGATTTACCGGTAACAAATTTGTTTTCACGTGATTAATTACAGATATTTTAAACATCAAAACTACGTATGTTAGAGTTAAAGTATACATTCATGTGTAGATTAGTTTCCTTTCTTGTCAACAGTTAGTTAAATAGCAGTTGCACGAGTTTACCTTTTTTATTTAATGTAACAAATTTGCATTTATGTGATTAGTACTTGTATTATTACATATACTTTTAACATCAAAACTAAGGTCTTTACATTATTCAAACATATTCTTTACAGTAGTCAAAACATTATAGGTGAAATTATTCCTGTTTCTTTAGAAGTACAGTGAACACTCGATAACTCGGACCTCAATATCCAGACTTCGGATAACTCGGACAGAATTTTGAAAAAATTATAATAATTATTAATTAATTATTTCTTGGTTAAAAGACATACAAAAATTGTTTCTGCTGGATTTGAATTCACATTATATTTTAGAACAGAATTAAACTTTATAACGTAGTTGTCCATCGCTTCTTAGCCTGTAATAATCCCACACTAAATATTTGGTAAGTTCCGTGTCGTAAAATGTTGCTAGCGAGGCGCGCGACACGCGAGTATAGATGCAACGCAGAAGGCCGACCTCTCACTTCTTTTATCTTTCCTCCCTCTTCGCCCTGCGAACCAGGCCAACACCGTCTGTGTTGGCCAGGCACACACGTGTGTCGTAAACAAACATTACAGTGTAGTGCTTGTGAAACGACAGTAACTACGGGTTACAATGACACATAAATGAAAAATTATTTTGTTCTGGTATGTGCAATGAATTCAGGGTTACAAGGCAAATTGTTCCGAACATTAAAAAGAAAAATTAAAAATCATTGCTTCGCATTGCGATGTAGAAAATTGGTGAGAGTGTTTTACACCCCTTTAACAACGATGTTTTCAAGAGCCGATGCGGGTGGCGAAAGAACAACACAACATCCATGCCCGAGCGGGGATTCAAAACCAAGGCCTCTCGCAATGTACAATGATGCCTGACTACCCTATGTAGGCCGGTGTGATGTAGAAAAAATCATAAATTAGTCTATTTGATGGGATAAAAAAAGGGCATTGGGGGGGGGGCATAAAGGAAAATTTGCCCCAGGCCTCACATTCTCGCGTTTGAATAAAAAATAAAAGATAAGAGTTATTATTTAAGATGAATGGGCTTTTATAAAGTTCCGAATAAACCTTATTGTTGCTGTGGAATGTATTTAACAGTGTAAGTACTAATAAAGACATCATTGATGTCCATTGCTGAGGTGACAGCTATGATAGCACAACCAACACGTCAGAAATGTGAATGTCTACAAGAGCAAAGTATCATCACTACAAGAAAAAAAAAAAAAGGAGGAGAGAGGCTCATATTTACGTTGCCCCGGGCCTCATTTAGATAATCTAATGAAGTGACCCTGAGAAAAACTATTTCTCGTAGAAACATTTGAAATGTTTTGGGCCGAACTCAAATGAGACGACTCCCGAAGGCTGAAGGCCTAATAATTTACCAGCTCCAAATACACAAGGCGCAAGAAAAAACCACGTCAACTAACCAACGCTTATAGCTATTTGGTGACCAGGAATTTGTTTGACACATCGTTCGTGAGCAATGAAAAACACCACATAGCTTAAATCTCATGTATTAATTACTTCCAGTAGCAATTCACATATATACGAGAGTTCCATACGTGTCCGCTACATGCCATGAAATATACACTGACACTGATAAAAGTACAATTTATATTACAATGCGTAAACAATCTCTCATATTATCGATGAGCCTAATGTACATACAAGTGCACTTTAATCCACTCCTTTGACAATCGTCCCCATTCGACTAGTGGGCAGCTTTACATCACCACTCACTCGTATTACCGATGCTCGCCACGTTTCCTCCCAAAAGTGTGGAGTTATGTTCGCAAAGTTAAAACAATTTGGGCCCAGAATTCGACCTGTTGCATCCCGTACGCTGTGTTGTAACAAGTGCGTGCTATCCGCCCACAACAGTGCCGTCACTAAAAACATCGACAGCCCAACTGCCGTAGTGCCCCAATTACACTCACTCAGGGTAGGCGACGAGGGAAACAGTCCCCAAAGGGAATTGGTTACTCACCGAAATCCTCGATGAACCTTTCAAGTTAAGGATGCTCACCACTCCCGGAGCAGAAAAGACAACTTTATGTCCTCCTTCAGCACGACAGCGCGAGTTACGCTTGCGTACTTCTCGCCCCCCGGCACGTCCATTCTTCTACACGTGAAAAACCGCCTACCAAGGCACAAGCTCAGATCCCAGAGCTCGCGATGTGAGCTGCTCGGCTTCCAACCTGAGAGTGACCTTCTCTCCACGCACCGCAGCACGCTCGCCTCGCTAGCGCCCCTGCCGCCGGCAGAACTCGACCCCCCCCTCCCTCCAGGTCCCCCCCCTCCATGGCCAGGGGAGCGCTAGGTCCGGCGGGGAAGGGGGTGCCAAGGCACTGTCAACCGGGGCAATGCCTCTCACAATAAGAGACGGCCGAAGCCAGCCTCAGGGTCATCTTCAAAGGGGCAAACAGACACACTGCTCTAACCCCAACTCAAAACTCACGAAAAACCCCACAACAGAAACTAAAGAAACTCAAACCCCAAAAAGAAACAAACCCAAGAAAATAAGACCTAAAAACAGGAGCATCTGTTCAACCCCCTGCCCTATCAACCCCCACACCCGGAGATCAAAGTCAAAAGAGACCATTCATACATCCAACCAGCTACCAAGCCCACGAGACTAGACAGAATACACCTATATCAAGACACACCTGCAGTACCAAAATTTATATTCACCTGTTACTCAATGAGCAACTAACAATACACACTAACTTCATAAAATGTAAAACACATTTCTCATTGAGATCACTCCCCATAATCAACATACCAATACACATAAGATGGAGTATCCACTCTAATATAAAATACTAATATATCACAAAAGAATACCCTGTCGTGCACACGACTCACATTCAATGAAATACACTTGCTTATTTACATTTCACAACCAAAACACAATATACGAGCCCACTGCTCTTATAATGTATGTAATGCCATAGCACTAAGAAAATCCTTACTATTCCATTAAAGCCTTCATTCGCTACAATAAATAACAATAAACAACAAATAGATAATAACCCTTAAACACAATACATATTAATACACATGACTAGACTTTTTCTGCGCGCACATCACTATTAACTATGAGGTAAATATGGAATTCCATTTACACTTCAATACCATCATGGACACTAAACAATACAATACACTGGCCAGTGACACACTAACACATTAAAACAATTACATGACTCTCAAGGTCGGGCATTATACCGCTTCAAGTGTGCAACGTGTGCCTTACGTAACACAAATGGGTTACTTTCTTTATGCATCATCCACGTGTTTTCTCCTAAGCATTTCTGCAAGACGTACGGACCCTCGTACCGGGGCGAAAGTTTAGCAGAAATTTTAAACGCGAGGTCCGAGAGGCGAAAGTTCCTACACAAAACCTTATCTCCCACTTTAAAGGGGTTTGCACTCCTACCCACATTATACCTGCGAGCCCCTAAGGTTTGTGCTTCCGCTAAACGCTCCTTGACCCTAGATAACAATGCCTTGCGTTGCGGCTCAGTGTGTCCCGAATCTAAGGGGGGGATGCCCCACACATTGAGCAAGGGGTGCGAAGCACGCCTACCCAAGAACACCTGTGCAGGATTTTCCCCGGTGCTCTCATGAAGCGCATCATTGAACCCCAAGTTAATCCACGGGATCTGCACATCCCACTCATTGTGCACAGGATCGCTGAATATTCCCAAGGCAACCTTAAGATTGCAGTTCATGCGTTCCACCATATTCCCTTGTGGAAAGTGCGGGCTGCTAAAGGAATGTTTAATGCCCCACTCACTGCACATAATTTTAAATTCGTTACCTGCAAAGCAAGTAGCGTTATCGCTAACTAGCTCCGCCGGTGCCCCAAAAATCTTCCAAACCTGACTAATTAATGCCTCAGTAAGGGCCCGTGCTTTCATACTCTTAATCGGCAATAGAAAGGTGAATTTTGAAAAAATATCCAATACCACTAGCAGCCCTATATGGCCCTTCTTGGAACGAACCAAGGGTCCAAATATGTCAATATGTACCTTCGCCCACGGACTGGTGGGTTCTTCGGCCGCATAAAGTCCCAACCTAGTGTTTTTGGGTGCCTTAAACTTTTGACACTTTTCACACGTTCTTACGAACCCCTTAATATCACTACTCATTCCCGGCCAATAAAAATCTCGCCTAATCTTTTCCTTAGTTCTTAACAACCCCAGGTGGCCTCCTACCGGCTGATCATGATAGTAGCGCAAAATCATCCCGCGAACGGCTTCGGGCACTAACACCTTCCTTTTCCCGCCCTTCTCCACATAGTACAATATCCCGTTATTCAATACATAGGGGACCTGAACACCGGTGCTCAAACCTGCTGTAAGAATCTTACAATCAGCATCAGCCGCCTGGTGCTCCCTGATCGACAAAAACGCTTCGGGCGATGACAAGAGCGAACCCACGAGGTTACCTTCCTGCGGAGACACGGCAAAATGTTCAGGCTCAAACATTCTAGAGAGAGCGTTAGCGACGGGATTAGCCACTCCGCGGACGTGATGAATTTTAAACCGAAACCGATTTAATCTCAAGACCCATCGCCCCGACTTCCCCAACTGGTGGGGATGACCCAAAATCCACGACAAGGCCTGGTTGTCCGTGTATAAATTAAATTCCACACCCTCAAGGAAACTTTGGAAACGTTCCATGCCGAACAGGCAAGCCAAACATTCCTTTTCATAGGCACTGAGCCTTCTTTCCGATTCGCTAAGCACTCTACTAGCATATGCTACAGGGTGAAATGGTTTCCTACCAGACACATCCTGACTCAACACGGCTCCCAGTGCAAGCGCGGAGGCGTCTACATGAAGATTAAAGGGCTTCCTGAAATCCGGCAAACTTAACACAGGCTCCTCGCACAGCAGACGCTTCAAAATTTTAAAAGCCTTTCTCTGCTCCTCCCCCCATTCAAACTTCATGCCTTTCCTTTTAAGCCTATTTAAGGGCTCAGCAATATCAGATAAGCTGGGCAAAAATCTAGCATAATATCCTACCATTCCCATAAACTTTTGCACGCCTCTCACCGTTGTCGGTTGCGGGAATTCAAGAATTGGCTTCATCTTATCCGTGTTTACCTGCAGCTTTCCTCCTCCTATCACATACCCCAGAAATTTAACATATCTCTTTCCCATCTCCACTTTTGAAGGGTTAATCGTTAGCCCTGCCGCACGTAGTGCGTCAAGCACCGCTCTTGTGTGCTGCAGATGTTCTTCCCAACTTTCGCTATAGATAATCACGTCATCTATATAGTGAAACACGTACTTGAATTTGAAATCCTTCAAGACCTCATTTAACACTCTACTCAGTGCCTGGCTGCCGAAATTACTTCCCATGGGTATTCGTGTGAACTCGAACTGCGCCCAAGGGGTACTGAAAGCAGTATATTTCCTGCATTCCTCATGTAATAGGATTTGATAAAAACTACTATTTAAATCTAATGTTGTGAAATACTTAGCCCGACCCAAATGCTGCAAGGCTGCTTCCACCGTGGGTAACGGGAAAGGGTCCACCGGTACTCTCTCATTCAATTTTGCGTGATTCACCACTAATCTAAAATCTTTACCTCCCGGTTTACTAATCAAAAATCCAGGTGATGAAAATTCCGAGGTAGATGGAATCACCACCCCTGCTTTTAACAGCTTTTCTATCTTATTCCGGTAACACTCCAATTTAACGGGAGAACACTGAAACGGCCTACTCCTAAAGGGAGTCTTATCAGAAAGATGGAACTTATAAGGAATAATATCACATTTCCTGATTTTCTCGGTAATCACGTCGCTATAATCATGTACAATGTTTTGCACGTCACGCTCTCTACTAGATTCTTCTTCTACCGGATATATGTTCCCAACATTTCGACATTCTAACGTTATTTGAACATCAGGAAGAAAATCGAATGTTAAGGTGCCCCTCCTAAAATCTACCTTCGCTTGCACAGTGCCTAAAAAATCCAAACCTAACACTGTGTCGATGCTCAATCCTTTAACTACCGCAAAAATAAAGTTCCATGATAATCCAGCCATTTTGCAATGCAATTTTACCACGCCTTCGCAAGTCAGCTCTGATCCGTCGGCAGTAACAAAACTAGGAGGGTCATTCCTATTCAACT
>PNEQ01022764.1:0-15536 GCA_003012365.1 Medauroidea extradentata
CGTTTCTCATTTGACTGTACCAATCACAATAAGGTTACTGTAACACCACACGTCTGTGATTTGCGTGTAAAACCCCACGACACACGAATGTCAAAACATCCAATCTCTGACCGTGAAGCAAGTCTGCAGACGTGCACACAAGTCACTGACACAAAGTGAGGCAAATTTCTTTTCGCGAAAAGTTCATGTCTCTACAGATTACTGTATTGAAAATTTCAGTTGTCCTTTTTAGTGTCACTTTATGTGCCCCACATTCTATTGTATTAATATTTTTTTTTTTTTTTGCAAACGAACCGTAAAGTTACTACTATTTTCACTTCGGAGAATGTGCCCTGAAAATTTTGCAACAGAAAATCAACTGTGCCCTTCAAATACGTTGCCGTGCGTACGTCAGTGAGTGAGTGAGAGATTTTGGCCAGCGCTTAACATCGAGGTCTTCAGCGCTGGTGAAGGGTGACATGAGATGATTTTGGAGCGCAGGGGCGTCATTTGGGGGTTCAGGGAGATGGCAAATGCACCCCCCCCCCCTGGATTTAGAATTTAAGTGCATAAAATATATATTTTTTTTTGTATTTTGTTATTTAAATAATGCTAACTTAAGCACATAAAACTGAAGTTTCTTTATTAAAGTTTCTAATTTATACATGCTTAATTAATTTAAAAAAGATGCAGCAAGGTCACTGTCGCCGAAAAAAATCTTGCCCCTTCCCCCCAAGAAAAGCCTGAAATGACGCCCCTGGTGGAGCGGCGCCGGAATGAAAGGTGGGGGGAAACGGGAGATCGCCGTGAAAACCCGCCGACCAATGGTATCTTCCGGCACGATTCCCACATGCGAAAATTCGGGGACCGGAAATCGCCTTGGTGGAAGGCGAGAGGTCTGACCCCTCGACCACCGCGGCCCCGCCGTGTGTACGTAAATACGTGTTTTAACCGAACTATTCAGCATGTTGTTACTGTGTCAATGTACGAAAATAAAAAACACTTTAGACAGACGGAATGTCATTGGTAGAGCCCACGATTTTTCGCGAAAAGTATTCTGCAACAGTTTGTTTCAATGCTTTATACATGCACATATCAAGCTATGCTTCATGGTTACTGGTAGAATGTATTATTGCATAGACGTGGCTCATTTGACTGTGTCAACAGGAACAAGGTTACTGCGACACCAAACATCTGTTATTTGCGGGTAGAACCCTAGACGCTGAGAGTTAAAAACAACCAATCACTAGAGCCGCGATTTTATGTCGAAAAGATTTTTGCAACATTTGGTTTCGATGCATCATGTGCACACCTGCAGCTCTGCTACATCGTCTGTGGTTTGATGATTTTACTCTCACTGGCCTTGGTAAATTATAGACGTACAGAATCACAGTAATCTTATTCTGATTGGTGCAGTCAAATGAGAAACGTGTCTGAACATAGACACGCTGCCAATAACCTTGAAACAGAACTGCCGATGTGCACGTGAGTCACTGAAACAAAGTGGGGCAAAAATCTTTTCGCGACATAATCGTGGCCCTACAAATCACTGGCCATGAAGCAAGGCTGCATATGTGCACATAAGGCATTGATACAAACTGTTGCAGAATTATTTTCGCTAAAAATCGTGGGCTCTAACCATTGGCAAGATACCGGGCTCATTAAAGACACAATTTCTAAGCATCACATCTCCAACATAGCTATAAACAGCCTTATAGACGGCTGTACTTCAAAATGTACTAACTGGATGTATGAAATACTCGGATGGATGCGTACACTGAACTTTGCTGCAGACTTTTTTTCCCACCAGTAAAATTATATGGTCACCGCTTCAAGTCCCATTGTAAAAATGGATTGGCGGGAATCTTGCACGCTAATTCAGCGCTTGGCTCGCGGCGATGCGCTGTTCAAGGTCGCCGTTATAGCTCCACGCAGGTAGGCGGCGCCCTTGAGGTAACCGTGAACACACCGGAGGTAGAAGTTGTGCCTGCGATATACTGTGCTCTGCGTTGACTTTAGTAAAATTGGAAGTTCTGAGGGAGTAGACACGAGCCCAGTTTTGGAGCAATGGCGGAATGTAAGGGCAGAAGGAAGATGCAACGTCCACAACTTCCTACATGGGAAACATCGACACTGAACCACGCTTTCCTTCCCCCAGGAATTGGGCTCGGGTCGCAATGGTGGGAGTATAAGGTCTGACCACTACCCTAACATGTTTTCTCTCCCTACGACAGCTAGTTGCATTTGGCAGCGATGAAGGCCCATAGGTAGAGATATGCAAAATTCGCGTTATTTTCTGACAGCTGACTAGACTCCAAGTGACAATAGGCTCGTTCAACGTCTCCCTCTGGCCGATATTGTCGGAACTTGCCGCGGAGAATGATTACACAGTAGAGAGGCCAATCTCTGTGAAGACGTAACACGTGTAAATGACAACACATAAACGGTCGTAGCCAAATGAATCGCAGATTATACCTTGTTATATATAGGGAAGTGAAGTTTAGTCTGCTACCAAGTGATAACGCGAATTTTGCATGTCTCTACCCACAGGGCAGATGCACGCCAATGCACACATTGGTTAGCCATGACTTTAACCACGACTCTTAGTTTTGGTACTTTTGGCGCCAGGATAGTGCTACTACATGCTTATGTATTTCACAAACGCCCACACGATGAAATGGCAGTAATGTGCCTGGCACTCACTTGCCGACAACACTAACCTCACTTATACAGACAACACGACACTACATCACGCTAGCACTGTGGCTGGTGGGAGATTCACTCCCCACCGATACAACTACACGTAATTAATATGGCATAATTAATATGCCATAATTAATATGGCAACAACTCCATTCCCGCTTTAAGTACGGGTCCGGAGCCCAGCTAAAACAAATACACACGCCCCGCCGCTGGTTCAGTGATTTGCAACTAGTCAGTCGAGGTGCACTTGTTTCTAGATACACTCAACGAGTTATGGGAACTTCGGTTCCCGGTCTCGTGACTGCACGGCCTCGGTTGGCATATGAGAATTCGGCGGCGGGTGCGTGTGTACAGATAATTTTATGACGTTTTAAAAATACTTAAATATCACCGCCACTTTAGTGCCCAGTGGCGGCTCGTGGGTTGTTGCCAGGCGAGGCTGCAGATAGTCGGAACTGTTCACTCTTAATAAACGCGCCGTAGACCAACGACTTTGAAATATTTGCCGGCTGCTAGATATTTTGTGACCACTCAGTAGTAAGGGGCACCTGCACATCAGCGTGTCAGTGGCTGTGGAGTCAACCAGCGCACAACCCTGTACAGCTCTTGGCAGCCCTACCTGGCAACAACCCACGAGCCCTATCAGTATCACCATTCTGGCTTGTTGAAATTTCCACCGTACAGCAAACCTTACCAAGAATACTACACATTGCGGATTACCAAACCTTCAATGAAATCCGTCTACAGTAGGCTAAACCTTGTACAGAATCATCCGTGCCGGCGGCTGTTGGTACCGTGGAATCTTCCGTAGAGGAACACGACCTGTACCTAGCAACAAGTGTTCCTTTCAGACATTTTTCTCCATGGCTTGTTGTGGAGGGGTGGAGGGAAGTTCGAAGTTTCGAGGAGATATAGGAGATTTGATTGCTGACAGAATAAAGAAAAGTGTTGTCTGTATTGCTATTTGAAATTTTTCGCAGGGAAGTTGCGCAATGGCCTAGCTCAGGGAGGGAACAATTTCGCTAAATGTTACCAAATTCGGTACGTGGTTAGAACCAAGGTAATGTGACTTTTTATGTTATTTGTTTAAAGCTTTCTTTAGTTAGTAATGTACGTCCTACAATTTCGAAGATTTCAATACGTGAATAGGTACGTAATTTTTAATGCCCGTATTTCCAAACTATTGGACCGATTGTAAATAACTTAATTAGTCAAAATTTTATTTACCTAGTCCTAATTTCTGTAAGTCCACCGTGTTAGAAGACAGCTTGACACGACTAAAGATATAATTTCATAAATCTACACGGCTGATTTTCCCTTTTTGAACTATTTTACGCCCACATCGAGTAAACTATGCTGCTATGGCCGTTTCGCGATAAAGTGAGCACTTATGCAGTCCAACTTACTTTTTTTACTTTCAGTGAATTTATAGTTTCCTGCCACCTCCCGATGTAAACAATGCGACCTGCGTAACATTTCGCAACGTTATGTAAAATAAAGCAGCATAATATCAACGATGGTATGTTGTCCAGCTTTATTCGTAGTTTATGTTTTAGCATAGGAAAGCGTTGTTTTAGTTGGCCATAACATCTTTCAATACAAACCCGTTCCCGCGTTAAACATCTGTTGAAAGACGTTTGTACAGGGTTAGCTGGATGCTGAAATGGCGTCATTAACCAGGGGGCTATTCCGTATCCGGAATCTGCAAGCAACAGCGCTCCTGTTGTGTTTCTCTCCATTATTCGGTAAATTTCTGAATTCTTCCAAATTCTGGCGTCGTGGACGGAACCTGGCCAAGAAGCATCAACACTGGTGAACTCGTCCGACCCGTTGTATGTCGCTTGCACATTGACACTTGTGTATCGTTTCCTATTTATGTATTTGTCCCCGTGTACAGATGGCTTTATGATGGGTATATGGGTGGAGTCTATAGCTCCAATTGCGTGTGGGAATCGGTTATTTGTCTGCCATTTAGCGTTCTCCATTTCCATTTCTTCTACTGTTTCTGTGAAACGTACCCACAGTCGCGTCTTCCTCAAAATTGATGTCTGCACAGACGAAATAATCTTGCATACAGTTAATCTGTATATACCCAAATCTTCACCAACGCCAACTTGAAAACCCGGGTCACCAATGTACCGCAGAAACACTTTCACCCGGTTAATATTTGATATAGCACCCCCACGATTATCTACTTCCTCCTCCAAAAAAATGGTTCGCAATCCACTATACACTATCTTTATTGAACCTGTACAAAGAACGGTAGTGCTCTTCTCGTGATTCTCTACGAACATTGTAACATTTACGTGCGCGAATTGGCATAAACTGTGCCATGATAACTCTCTCGGTGTGCACTCTTGCTATGGTGAGTCTGCTACTGTGGAGGCTCGCAGTTTACCGAGTGGCCACTCACTGTGGCGAGTCGGCACTATATTTTATTCACCTGGAAACCGGAGTATGCTCTCGCAGTCATACGCTGGCGTCATGTCACGAGTGTCCACTCACTAGGTGGGTCGAGTCTGAACATTTTATTCAACATATGCCCGAGTGCCGACTCGCACCGCTCACGGTTCGAGTAGACACTCGACGAGTCACAATTTTATTCATATCACCCATAGTGTATAGATAGTACTTGTGCTCAAGTGTTAAAGAGCGTTGGATTAGTTTTTTTTTTTGTGCCAAACACTGTTCAACTTTTACACATCAGATATCATGTAATTTGCCCAAATAAAAAAAGTTACGTCCCATAGTTGTTGTATAATCACTCATCAAAGTCTCAAAATGGCCATTGCTGTGTAGCCAAATTAAAAAAGTTGTTAACTAATGAATTCAAAATTCCAGGAACTGAAAGTCAGTGTATCAATGCATTTAAGACTTGTTTGATAAAAGTTAGCTTTGAAAATTTCATTAGTAGCCAAAAGTCTAAAGTTATGCAACAGTTTACTCATTTTCATCATTAAAAAAAAAATTGTCCCTTTGTGAATTAGCCCATATAATTTAGTATCAATATGAATTATCTTGTTTGGCATAAATATTAAATAATGAATTTTTAAGGCGCCCAACGTCCCTAACATCTAAGTCCACAATAACAAATACGTTTAATCATAATTCTAGACAAGCGAGGTCTTCAAAGTATTCACTTTATCGCTTTATCCCGAGCAACATACAATTAGTTATGCTGGCAACTTGTTTCAATTCATCCAACTTCTGGGCTGGCGAGGACACGCAGGAACACTGTGCAGGTGGTCCTGGGGCTCGGCGTGTTTGTTGACTCACCGGAGCCCGGCAGAGAGAAAGGGAAGCAATTTTGTGTTGTGTCTACGAGTTATGGAAGAGGGGGGGGGGGATGTCAGGGGGGACACACGCCAGCTGTTCGTCCCCTGAGTCACGCCGGACGGCGCGCCTGGACGTCCAAAACGAGTCCAAGGTCCTTGCCGTCAGGGGAAACGACTGCACAACGCACACTTGCAGTGTTGCCAAATAACGTGTTACTCCACAATGCGCATACTGTATTTTTTTATTTGCCTACAGGAGCCAAGCCTTTGGGGAAGGAAAATTCGCGATATCAACGACCCGCTTGTTAGAATCCACTAGCCTACGCATTCTCAAGCACCGTATGTTCGTTTATTGTCTGCTGTTTCCAGTGAATAGCAGCTATAGGTCATTCGGGATAAAGTGAGCACTAAAAATTTAACCCTTGAAAAATATCACTAGCCGTTACTGTATATAATTCAACCTTAACTCTAGTTGCCTTACTGCTTGCATGGTTGGCAGCGAAATTTCGAAATATACTACCTTGTTTTTTTTTTTTTTTTTTTGTCATTTAAATTCAACAATACCTAAACAAAATCAACCGAAATCGACAAAATTGTACTTTGTATAGTTAATAAACTTTTTTTTTTAAACTGCACAATTTATCTTACACGCGCAACTATTAACTGACGTGTCCAAAGATGTTAGACATTTCCCTTTGTTAGCCGTTACGCGCAGCAAGATACGAATTGGCTGAAAATAGAACTTTAGCAGGGCTTTTTTGAGTGCTCACTTTATCCTGAACCGTCTATAATGGCCAAATAGTTAGGAACTGATTATATACATGACAATGGATTTAAAATACTTGGCACGGAATTCACTAAATATTCCTTTTCTTAGCCAAGGCTCTTGTGAAACGTGCAATACAAGAAAATTTTCAGCTAAGGCACGAACTGCTCACATTTATAAACTGCGATAGATAACAATTAACAAGTTTACGGGTAGCTGGTTTTTCTCTTTAAGACATCTTCTACTATAAACTATGGGAACAATGACAAGATCAGTTTGCAAGCATGTGTGTAGTGTGTGTAATCACACATCTGCATGCATTAAGAACAAATGTTATTATTTCTCTTAAATTGTTTTATTGCACGACTTGAAATGTTATTATTTGTATTTTTGTGTAGTGAGTGCGGCACCATTTGAATAAACGTTTTTGAATTGATTACCGCATTTATTTTCAAGATTTTTGTTATTTATAATTTAATGACTTGGTTTATTTAGAATGCGTGTATTTATGCTAACCATAACCATTCCTAAAGGCTACGACAGTACGTTCGTATAAATTTATTTAAATACATAAAATTTACCCAAAATTTTATGAAGTATTAATTTGGACTTTGTTTTATTCCTGGTAGTAGTCCCCAACTTAATTATTTTTAGTAGGGCCTAATCTTACCAAATGTATTGTTTACGTGGAAATATAATTTTCATAATAATGAGAAGAAAGAGAAAACAGTGTGTCGTGTTTTCTGGTTGCAGTTCGTTTTCATTCATTGTTGTTCAAAGATTGGTTGTAGTTACTTAGAACAGTGATACTGGGACAAAAAATTACCTGCGATATCGCCATGTTGAATGGCTGCATTAGAGATTAGTGTGGAGGATGGGAAGTAGTCATGGCCCAACCTGTAGGCACGCCTGTGGTTCCCCCAGGGGCAGACTGTTGTCAGCCACTTCCCTTCAAATATTGTTTAATTGTTGTTCTATCTAGACAGTACGGTGTTCAAAAGTGCCCACTACCGTGAACAGCCTGTATGAAAGCTCGTGTGCGTGTTGGACGTTGTCAGGTTCGATTAGGATGGAGAACTTAATAGATTAAGCTGCTAAATTATATTTTATTTAATTTTATGCAAGTTTTAACGACAAAGCAACACGTAAACGCTTTAAGGGGGAGTGTTAGACAATTTTGTTGAATTTATGTTTTTGATCCATAACATTAATTCAAATTGTATTATCAAAATTTTCTCTTCGACAAAGCCTAGGATATATTATTGGTAAACTGCACGACATAAATAATAATGAAATCTTTCATTACTTTGCTATGCCGAATCATTGCAAGAGAATTCTTGATAGTTAAGGTATAACTATCTTGTAATGATTATCATTTATTATGCGATGTGTATTTATGATGCAATAGGCTGTGTATTTAAGATGTGGTATGTATTTAAGATGTGGTATGTATTTATGATGTGCTATGCAGTTGTAATGCATTATGCAGTTGTAATGCAATATCTACTTGTGATGCAACACCATGTAGTTGTGATGCAACAACATGTAGTTACGATTTAGTATTTAATTACGATGCAACAGGTTTTATGATGCAATGTGTGTATTTCTTAATATGTTGCAAGATACAGTCCTCTGTGTAGGGACTAGGATGCAGATAATACATGTTTATGTAATAGGTGTGTAATTAGTGTGTATCTAATAGGTGTGTAATTAGTGTGTATGTAATAAGTGTGTAATTAGTGTGTATGCCATGTGTATATGAGTGTGTATCTAATGACTGTATGAAATGATAATGTATTTAACGAGTGTGTATGTGTGCAATGAGGTTGGCATATAGCTTTGAGAAAGAGAGGAGAGTGCGCTCGCGATGCGCAATATGGATGCCCTGGCATATAATAAGCGTTTTGTGTGGTTTTCTTGTTACAGAGCTACTTCGTCACAGACTACGATCCCACTATAGAGGACTCTTACACCAAACAGTGCGTCATAGACGATGTTCCTGCCAAACTCGATAGTAAGTAGGTTTTCACTTCACAGGCATGCTGTCAGTATGTTGCAGACATATGCATTTAGTGTTAGTTTTCTTTTCTTCTCAAACACTTTCCTATATAACTCTTTCTGTTCTTGAAAACATTTGAAACCTTGTGTCGAATTAAGGTTTCAAAATTACTTACCAAAGATACTTTAAATTTAGTTTCCAAAGATAGCAAAATATTGTTTTCAAAATAACAACCTTTCGAACACTTGTTATACTATAAGAACGCACATGTGATACAATGTCTCTGGTACATTTAAAGTTCAGCACGCTTATTATAGAAATGTGATTTTCTGCTCCCCTAAAAAATGGCTAAAACAGCCATTCCATATGTAACACGTGGGACATCTGATTCTGAGTTATTTATATCTCGGAGACTGGAGTGGATGAAATGGTGTTCAAATTTTAATAGTCTCTTAGGTAAGGTCTCACTTACAGTAATTGATCCCCAGAATAAATTAACAATGTCTTTCAATTAAGAATATTTATAATATTTTTGAAGGTGTAATGGGTGGGGCTGCACAAAACTTACTGTCACATAACTAACCAATGTTGAATCAAAATCTGTGAATTGTAGCATTTTCTTACACATTTAGATACTTATGTGGCCAGTCAAAAGAATAAAGAATATAGTTTCATAGGTACTATTATGATTTACAATATTATTTATTAAAAGCTCTTTTTTTTCCTTTTAATGGGCTGGACTAGCAAAATGTAATGGGTAGAACAATTGCAAATGCAGTTTGTTTTTACCTAATTTACCAATGTGGGTTACATAGTTAATGCACAAAATTGAATTAAATAAGACAAGAAGACATATACAAAATAAGTCTAGTAATAGAATGTCCATTTCAAAACGAGAACTTAATAAATTATTACAGTATCACACTGACTGCACTTTTTTAATACACAGCATAGTCACTCATGAAAATGATTATAAAATTCTGTTTCCTACGGTTTTGGTTTCTGGAACACTCAATAATTTGACTACTTGATCATGTGGAATCCATGCTTCATAATTTTCATCTATTGTAGAAAGGTTTTTCCCATAATTTTTCGTGACGACAATCTTTAGATCTTGTTCTTCATTACTCACTTCCCGGCAGACCCCAATGTAATGGTATGGGTAAATGGTACCTTTGGAGTTAAGGTTTAACACACACGTATGTCCCAACATTAATCTCTGCAAACTTTACAATAAACTTAGGACACTCGTGCAAATTATTGTGAGTGTTATCGTCAAAATCACTGTTAGTTACCGAACTTGCTTCATTTTCAAATGATTCATCATTTAAGTATTGCAGCCTGGTACCAGAACATCTTGGTAGCTGTTTTTTGTTGTTGTGAAAAGCTTTATCAAAAACTCCTGAGGTTGTGAATGTGACGTTTTTCTGCCAACTATATGCATGGAGTCCAAAGGCTCAAAGTATTGTAGCGACATCATTCCCTTTATTTTGTACACATCCTTCCAATCTTCTAAAATTTTCTTTGTATTTTCTATCTCTTCTTTGCCAACATGTAGTACTTCATCTTCTGTGTTCTCTTCTGAAGTTCTTCTGCAAATTATTCTGAATTTATTACGTGATTCTGCCTACTTAAAATGCCTTGCCAGACAATCGTTTCGCATACACCTCCCAAGGCATCAACTGCTCCTTTACCACGTCCACTTGCAAAAAAGTTCCACGTTAAGAGGTAGGCCAAGAAATTCATCTGGTGGTTTACGTAAAGAAGAAAGTATATGCATATTCTTAAACTGCCCAGTGCAATTATCTGAAAATAAGTCTCGGTGCCTCAACCTTGGATGTTTCTCCAAAATGTGTGTTGTAATCTTCTTCTTTAAGAAAACCCAGGCACAAAACTTGTAATGAGAAAGATCACCACTAACAACATATGTTTCGGGTCCACTTGCTAGCCAAATGACACAAGTAAAAATTGCTACTTGGTTACGTGACCAATGTGCTGACTGAATTTCATCTTCATGCTGTAGCATAAACTTTTCAGCAAAATCTACTTGCATCACCCCACTTTCACGGCTGACCTGGTCTTTCTTTTCAGTAAAAAATCAGACAGCACTTGTTTCTTGAAAGTATGAACCTTGAACTTGGTAACTTTCAGATCCAACTCATTAACTGCAAATGTAAGTGAGGTTTTTCTTTTGATGTTTTACGGCTATATTATTTTCGTCTTTCTACCATTGAAACCATGTTATCATTTTATCTTTTTGCACATCAAGAGGAGTTATACTCCAAACACGCTCATTTTTACAGTGATCACATTCATTCATCATACATTCTTCATTAGTAGCAATATTGCAACAAAGTTGTTGGATTACTCCTTTGTGGTTTGCAGGAAACTTTCGAATGCCTTTGGCAATACCCTTAAGAGGGCGTGGTACATAATTCAACGCTAAGAGCGAATGTTAAACAATAGCAATCCTAGACAATAGTTTTAGCCAACGTTTTAAACAAAATTGTTTTCAGTGTTACGAACTTCTGAGGCACAATCTCTGACGCCGGAAACTCGTGCATTTAACTGCGGCGCAAGATATCACGGGTAACGAATTAGTAATTCTGGATAAATATCTACTCTTAAAGTTGGCAAATACCATTATCTAAGATTGTCATTGAGCATTTTATCTATATTGGCTTCGAAAAAGCGTAGAAATCAGTTTATGTTTTCAGCGTTTATTTATCTACCATGCACTCTTACCCAAACATATAAAGTTTTCATTTGTTTTACAGACACATGCTGAATGTAGTGTATCTGAGGGCTGAAAAACATTTTTGGGCGGATTTCATAAACCTTTTTTCCAATTTCACTTTCTGTTTTTTTTTTTCCTTTGAACTCGCTGAAGGCTTCTCCAGATCACATAACCGTGTAATGAATCTGCTTTTTTTCTTTATTTCCTTTGTCCCTAATAGTTTCACGTCTCTCTCACTTGGTGGTTGGACACTTATATCGTCACAGTGGTAAAAATCAGTCACTTGTCTCTCGTTGCATTGGAAATAATTTCTTCTGTTTTTTTTTTTATATAAAAAGATTCATTATAAGAGTTTGTCGATAGATTTCTTTCGTAAACAAAGAGTATCCTCTACAAGTTTCCTAACAACCGCAGTGTTCTTCCCTGGACTATTGGGCAATGCTTTCACAGCCTTATTGAATGCCTTGCAAAACTTTGTCGGCATGAGTATGTCCGCATAGGCGACAGTACAGTTTTTGTATTACGTTTATTACTTCATGAAATTTTTTTGGTCTTTTCTCTCCGTTTTCTCTTCCTTAACTTTTCTTTTTGACGTTGCTGCAACTTGAAAACTTCATCTGTGTTTTTCTTTCTCTGGAAAACTTTTTACTTTTAGCATCTCTCTCGTATTCTTGTGCTAAATGCTCCTCCCGTACTACATATTTCAATTAGATTAGTAGGAATAGGCTATTCGTAAACAAATTATTATCACATAGGCTACATATTAATCATTATAGCTACTCCCGATATAGGACTAGCGTTCGTCGAAAGACAAGAATGTAGTTGAGGTAATGTTGATTATATGAAGTCGATGATGGAAAACCAGATGTCGTGTAGAAACTGGAAAATCTGGTTGTTTTTGTAGTTATTAACGTTTGCTAAAATGACATTTAAAGTGGGAGTTTTATGAAACAAAAGAGTAAAAACATTTGGCAGTGATGTCAACTTCTGGTATGATCCCTTATTTCCGCTTTCCGTTTTTGTGACACTTATTTTTCAAACTTAAGCGAGAACAGATATCTGTCTGTCATTTTTGTTTAAATTCGTTTTACTATGATTAGAGAGGATGATTTATCGCGGGAAAACTTGACTGTTTGCTGGGTTTCAACGCATGTTCAGTTTATCAGAAGATGACTGGATTTCGCTTTTATGTGGAGCTGTTGCCCTATTTGACTGAGCCAATAAGAATCCCGCTGTTGTAATATTTGATGCCTATTATTGGTTTGTAGAAGGCTACGTTGTCAGACGTACGTCACCTAATAATTAGAGCCACGATTTTACTGCGAAAAGATTTTTGCAACATTTGGCTTCAATGCGTCATGTGCACATCTGCAGCTCCGCTACATCGTCTGTGATTGGATGATTTTACTCTCAGTCGCCTTGGCAAATTACAGACGTACGGAGTCACAATAATCTTATTCTGATTGGCACAGTAAAATGCGAAACGTGTATGAACACAGACACGCTGCCAGTAATCATGAAGCAGAGCTGCCGATGTGCACGAGAGACACTGAAACAAAGTGGGGCAAAAATCTTTTCGCGACAAAGTCGCGGCCCTACTAATGATTAGAGAAGGTGATTTATCGCAAGAATTTTTTCTGCCAGCGTATTCTGCAAATCAGTGTATCGTCCTGCGTCATGTATTGTTGGCCGACGGTTATGTGGCACAGTCTAGTTGTTTACAGACGAATCACAGACGTCCAGAAGTAGTGTACCAGAGTTATTATTGGCCCAGTCAAATAGGGACTCGCCAGTAAGGAAATAAAAGCGTACGAAATGAATACATTACATTGAAGCCTAGCAAACAGTCAACTTTTCCCGCGATAAATCACCTTCTCTACTAATGATATGTGTTGTAATTAGTTACAGCGTTTTCAAGGTTATGTTGGCACAAAACATTTTCGCGATATGTAGGGAAAGGAATATTTCGCGAGTTCAATGAACTGCATGTTAGGAGCCACTATCCTGTGTCTACTCAAGCCTCGACCATTAATCCATTACCCACTCCTTACTGTGACAGCAGACAATCAACGAATATACGTAGCTTGAGTATGCATAAGAATGTGGATTCTAACATGCAGTTCATTGGGCTCGCGAAATACTCCTTTCCCTAGCGATATATCGTCCTCTCTAACTTCGATTTAATTGTTTTTTTTTTTTTTTCAAGACAAAATCTAAGTTGAAGCTGATTATATAGTTAACGGAATTTTCCACAATGAATTAATCACCCGAAACCAAGACATTCTTGTTTAGAAAAATAAAATGTAGACATGTATAAACCTTACGAACAAACTGGGTGACAGATTTTTTATGTTTTGTTTTTGCTCTTGTTTATGTTTTTGATTGATTGCTTTATTTATTTTTTGCTGCTGACCTCAGTTGACTACATTCACAAGTATAACAACAATTAACGTCACATAACATTTTCACAGCATATTTTTGAAGATTAAAAATATTTTTGCGTGAGTAGAATTCCCCAGAATGTCATATCTGAAGAAAGTCTCAAACAAAGAATTATAGATTATTTTCGTTGTTGCCAGGTAGGGCACAAGTTGTGCGCTAGTCGACGCTACAGCCACTGACACGCTGGTATGTAGGTGTCGCTTATTACTAGGGCCACGATTTTGTCGCGAAAAGATTTTTGCCCCACTTTGTTTCAGTGTCTCTCGTGCACATCGGCAGTTCTGTTTCAAGGTTATTGGCAGCGTGTCTATGTTCAGACACGTTTCTCATTTGACTGCGTCAATCAGAATAAGATTACTGTGAGTCTGTACGTATATAATTTACCAAGGCCAGTGAGAGTAAAATCATCCAACCACAGACGATGTAGCAGAGCTGCATGTGTGCACATGACGCATCGAAACCAAATGTTGCAAAAATCTTTTCGCCATAAAATCGCGGCTCTAACAATAAGTAGCCAGTAGATGTTTCATAGTCATTGGTAGAGATGATGGCATATCGCGAAAATGTTTTGTGACAATATACCCTTCAAAACGCTGTAGCTTTTTGCAACTCTCATGATTTCGTAATATACGTCTGACAACATAGCTGTCTACAGACCAATAATATGCACCAAATATTACAATAGCGGGATTCTTACTGGCTCAGTCATATAGGGCAACAGCTCCAAGTACAAGCGACAGCCAGTAATGTTCTGGTAAGCTGAAGGTTCGTTGAAACCCAGCAGACAGTCAAGTTTTCCCGCGATAAATCATAATCTCTAGTCATTTGCAGGTGAAGGAATAGTTCCCAAGTTCAATGACCGACGTGTTAGAATCCACTATCCTATGCATACTCGAACCCGTTCATTCTGTCATTGTGTGTTGTTCCAGTGAATAGCAACTAGTGGACAAATGGCTGGGCTTGTGTATAAATAGGACAATGCATTCTAACACGTATGGCGAACTCGCTAAGGAAAAGAGTGTGCAGTTCTCGGTAACTTGTGCCCTACTTGCCAACAACGCTCGTGCCGCCACTGCCCTCTTTTTTTAAAACCGAACTTTAAATTACTAAGAACAGAACATTCCGATGTAAATTATTTCTTACCATATTTATATGTTCTGTCCAGTTTAACTTGATCTGTGTAAACGCCTAGAGGTTTCGTATTGTATGTTCTACTAGCAGTCCCCCGCGGCTTTGCTCGCGAGTATTATTCGTAACTGATAATATTTACTTTAATTGAAAAACCTCTTTGTACACAAGATTGGTACTTCAGTCATCAAATGTTAGAATGTCCAAGCGGCTAGTTGAATTAATTCTGCAGAAGGATAAGTAGCTATAGCTGTCCATGCGAAAAGCAGTCTTAAATTTGTCCCTGCCACTAACAGCGACTTCGCCTAGGCCTTATTTATAAAACTGCCAATTTGACGTTCTATGGTAGTTACAGACATCTAAGGTAAGAGGTTAATCGAATGAGAAACATCTGTTTACCCTGTGCACAACCATTGGTGACGGTGCCTTCAATTATATATTGTCAAAATATTCACTTTAACTTTATTGACATTACAAAGTTTCAGAGAGTTAAGGTTTCGCGGAAAC
>PNEQ01022765.1:0-15535 GCA_003012365.1 Medauroidea extradentata
GCAATATCGCAGCAAACGGAAAAATAAAACATACGTTCGTAAAAGATGTTAACAACACAACATGAGTATCTGCGTTTAGATGCCATTGGTAATAGTAGATAAACAGAAACTTTTTAAAACATTAAAAAATAAAGAAATGTTCTGTAGAAAACTGGGTGTGCACGTGCACCTGTGCACTTTAACACCGGCCGCTACTGACCATGGATACAGTAAATTGGTAAAACGCATAGAAGGATAGATTTAAGTATATTTTACTTTAACAGATAAACCTATCCAAAGTAAATTCAGCATTTTCACGTAAAATAGAACACGCATGATTAGCTACATCATCGTTCATGGCCATGGGAGGACTTCTCTTTATATATGGCACCAAAAATAGCTGAGACCACTGGGGAAGCGAAGGAAAGGGGTTGGTGGGGCAGACAATATACTCCAAATATACGGGTCTGCAAAGAACAAAGAGTTTTAAATCAAGCCACGCAATTCGACCACGGGCCAGGCTTTTATACCAGTAGATGGGGCCAGAACCAACTTGTGTGCCGTCGAATGAGCACAGCCAATCAATGGGCAGGCTGGACGATTGTTTCAGAACTGGCAACATTTGGATACGCTCCTTTTCTTTTCGCGCTGACAAAAAGCACCAAGAACAACCAGGACGGCAACAGAGTTTGAATTTTGGAACTCACTACCTTTTTTTCTCTTTTTTTCCTGTTTCACAAATCAATTGAAGGTATTATTTCTCTATAGTGTGGATTTTAAAAATTAGTTGTTCAACTCGTATTGTCATTTTACGACTCTGGATTGAGAACTGCATCACATATGTTCACAAACAAAAAAAAAAATACAGAAAAAAGCTTTACTTTTTTTTTTCGAAATAAAATTGGGCATATAATAAACGGGACGAAAAGAAGGAAAGTTAAGTTAAAATACGCTGTTTACACAGCGTTTAATTTGAAAGCCTTACACATTATTAATTTAGCACAAAGTTAAATTTGTTATGCTAACATATGTTGTCACATTATCAGATAAATTTCGAGTAAATTTAATCCGATATTTTGTGAGCTGTGTAAAATTTGCATCGCCTCATGTAAAAGGCCGAACCACGCTCGTAAAATAAAACAAAGCTGACATAGTAAAACCAGCGTTTTTTTTTTTGCAGCAACTCAATGCCTTCAGTCGAGTGCGACAAACCAATCATAGACGGAAAATCCCCACAATTCAGCTTTTCTGCTTGACCACTACAGTTTCTAAAATTTTACCCGTGAAATTCTCCGGGATTTTCTCGTTCTCTTTGGCGCCTTATAATCCGAAGGCTGCGGCAGTCGAGTGGTGAGAACAATCGTCCCCCACTAAGGCACTCTGGGTTCGATACCCGGCGGAAACGAGCCCTAGATTTTTCCCATAGTGACGGACGAAGTCGCTGGTTGGTGGGTTTTCTCGGGGAGCTCCCGTTTTCTCCCTGGCCTCATTCCGGTACGGAGGCGCAGTTCAGTGTTCCACTAAAGGGTTTGGGCGGTTCCAACTGTCTGTTAGCTAAAGTCCACTGCGTGGTAGAGCGTGATCTCTCTCCTCGCCCATGGGGGCCGGGCGCCGGAATGGCCTAGGCTAAGAGGCACCATTAACAAAGAAAGCCGCAGGAAACTGCGAGTAAACATAGTATGTCCTCATTCCGGCATACGCGTGATTGTGTGCTCCAGGCTGTAGTGTGAAGTCGCTCCAGGTCTTGACTGACCGGAAGACAATCGGTTCCCTCCATGTGGGCAGCCGTGCCAGTATTCCTTGCCACTGGTAATGTACGAGCCCAACGCCCCCGACTCCTGCGTTGGCTCGGTGAACCTTCGTCACGACCGGGATGCCGTGATGGCCCGAAGCTCCAGATCCTAAGAAGCTGGGTGTCTGGTGAGGGACAAGTTTTCCCAAGCTGGCTTGTGGTTGGGGGGTAGGGGTGGTGGTCGGAGCGGAGAGCCGAACATGTTCCGCAAAAACATGTCCTCATTCCGGCGCCTCTACTTCGTAGGACCTTATTCCATGTCGTCCTCTGGGGTACGCAGATGCCTACGGGCGTCTAGTAATAAATCTGCAGTTCGAGTTTTAATATCCTGGTGCTCTGGTATACTCCTCATATGATATTTACGGGCTTTATCTGTTTTCCTTCAAGTTTGCAGTCACCCGGGATCACGCCATGTACCCAGGTAGGGGATCCGTCTGTACATACCTACTACTGTACCAATATTATTATTTCTGGCATTTCATGCTCTTCAACACCTCACTGTTAAAAAAAGTTTCTATTTGTCTTCAGTTATGTAAGACGCGGGACAAATCCCACGACCTACGGAGAGTTTGACGAGATGAATGACAAGGTTCGGCAGCGTTGGTCATACATAAAGATATATCAGTAAAGGTTTCGTAAATTTCACAGCTATACTGTACTTTAGGTTGAACGTCAAGAACCTATATGAAATATCGCTCCTATGGTTGACGACGGCCGTCTTGACTCACCGATGAAAAATGAACGCCATTAGTAAACAAGGAAATGATTTACTGGGCTGTCAGGTGATACACGTCTGTACTGTACAAGTCAGTTGATAAAATGCCATGGGTATCCTATTTTCGCTGTTTTAGTTAGTTGTATTTTTTTTAGGCCTAATTCTAAAAGGGAGCAGATATCGCAAACTCTTTACGTAGAAATGTGATTGTTTGAACTATGCTACGTACTCTAATTTAAATTTTAAAAAAGTTTTTTTTATTTTTGTCTAGTTATTTAAAGAAATTTAGTTATTCAATTCCAAATTATAGAAATTATTGTTTTGAATAAATTAGGCTCCATAGTACAAACAATTTCCAACATTTCTATGTAGGCCTAACGGATTTGCTACATCTGCTCCCTTTTAGGATTTCAAAAATTAAACTCGGGGAAAAAAATTGAACCCGTGCCCTTAATTAAGGAATAACAATAACAAAATATTTTGAGATCAGCATCCGCGTATAAGTTTAACCTATTTGGTTGATATGTTTTTAGCATAACAATTTGATTCATTTCTTCTCCCTCCACCCCCACCCTCCCACCTAAAAAAATTCCTTCTTATAATCCTTTAACCCGTGAGAAATGAAGAACGAGTTTTACAGCATAAACACTGAGACCTAAACCATCAGCCGGAAGTTGTAGTTTACAATTATCTCGCAGATAAACGTAAGACTAAGTATATTTGGGGAATTAGCACGACTGATTATCGCTGACAGAGATATCTGCCTGGCGCCTAAATGACGTGCGGGAACGCGATAAACTGCGTTATCAAGAAGACGTTGCAGTTCAAGATACCAAGTCGCTAATGAAACTCTTTGCAACAACACAACAGCAAGAATCACCCTACCCTAGTCCAGGCCATTAAGTTAAAAAAAACTGATTAGGAGAAAAAAATTGTGTAGTTTTGAACATTTGCAGAGGTGTAGGGGGAAGTATACTGAACAACGTACTAAAATTCCCCAAGGCGGGTTTGTTGATCCTGGGGGGGGGGGGAGGGGGGCCTTCTAAATGTACATTTCATTGGTTTTCCAAGTAGCGCCCAAATTACAGGATGCAGCAAAAATATTTCATATACAAAATTAAAGAGCACATAATTTCCCACAAGACGATACATAAAATGTTATAAAATCAATACTTTAGGAAATACATGCCGTTGAAAATTGCATAGTTTTGAAACTCCTTGTTATACTGGTTGTATTCGGAAAAAAAGAAAGCAGGCTCATAGTTTGGGCGCTACTTAAGGAAAATCAATGAAACGTACAATTAAAAGCCCCCAACCTCTCACCGGCTCGCCGCCAGTCAACGGGGACTTTTAGTATGTTGTTCACTATACTTCCCCCCTACACCTCTGCAAATTTTCAAAACTACAACTTTCCCCCCCCCCCCCTTTTTTTTTTTTTTTGTTGACTGGGCTACATGTGCAAGGCAATAAATCGACACGCAATGTTTTCACTATGATCTATTTTTTAAGGGCACTCTGCACCTAAAAATGCGTAATTGAACCAAACCCTGTCCAGCTCTCACACATTACATCAATAGTAACTTCTCACAAATGAAAAATTTTTGGTGCCCATAGTTTTATAGAAGCTCATGTTAAAGTGGCGATTTGACTATTTCCGCCACTTGCCCAAAGTATAAAGTATTCAAACTGTGCGATTGAATAAAGATTTAGAGCTAAAGTAAATGTATCAAGCTACAGAATTACACATTTTCTATTCAATGTAAAAATTATTACATTTTTAATACAGGTACTCAAATGTAAGCAAACATTTAGGTATTTTCAATGGCATTTTTTCTTAATACAAATCGTTTTTACGCAACATTACAAAGGTGTCATTCTGTAGCTTAATACATTTACTTTCTCTCTAAATGATTTAATTCGTAACATTTGAATAGTTTTCACTTTCGGTAAGTAGTGAAAATAGTCAAAACGCTACTTCTGCAAGCGCTTGTACGAAAGTCATGAAACAGAAAAATAATTTACTCGCGAGAAATTATAAATATAATATGTGTAAGAGTGTTCGTTACAATTATAAAATTACGCATTCGCCACTGCAGTGCAGTAAGACCGGTAGTTTCCAGTGGGTTCGAAAATATTTCTAATGCAACATAATTTTCATATCAAAAAATCCGTACGCTGTTTTGTCACAAATTTATCATAATTTCTATCCAATGTTTTGGTAAAACAAACCTAAGAGTTATTCAGATTCTTACACGCAAATTATCTGCAAATATGTTATGAAAGTAAGCCAAAATCAAGCAAAATTATATTTCGTAAAGAAACTGTGCATTATTCTAGAAACGCCAGCATAGAATTGTGCATCGTATAAATGATCTGAGCCTTGATTTTTTTTTCAAGGCATTCCATAAAAATAGGAAGGAAAAAACATCCAGCATTGCCTTAAGCTTTAATTTTATTTGTGGAAAAATGAATTTAAGTCAAAATAATACTTCTCAGTTTCTGCTTTGCTAATCAAGTTGGTACTTTTGCTGGATACAGCAGCCTGAAAAAAAAAAGCACTGATTGTTTATAGGAAAACAAATTTGCACACGACTTGTTTCACTCTCTTACGTGCACATCTGCACAGCTCAGCTCTTAGCAGTGAGTTTAGTACAGAGACGAAGTCAATCAGAATAAGATTACTGCAATACCAAGCGTCTGAGGTTATCTGCTAGAATCCCAAGATGATGAGGGCTATACATCGGATGTAATTTTCCGCGTTTGATACGCGGAGACAGTGAAGCGATAAGGTTCAGCTTTCCACACTCGATGGTAACAACATAGCTTCTATACGCGGTGCGCCAATCTGGCATGCAATGTTTTCCTACTACTCTTGTTCCTATGGGACTAAAAGCGGCGACCCTAAAATTTAATTTGTGGACAGTTTGTAGTGAAGTTCAAAGCATGCTTCCAACACAACAAGCTGTATAGTTAACATAGAGGGGCGGAAACGCTTCCAAAGTGAAGCCCAACTGAACGGCTGTTTTGACCCCAGAGAACATGGCCAACAGCAGTGTGACCAACATTATGATAAAAATCCATCATTATGTTCGTATAAAATCCGTTACTTTATAGCTCCACTATATTCCCACTAAACACAGGAAAAAAATTCCAATAATTATTGTAATGTCTTATACTGTAATAATGTTTTAAATTAGCATAATCGCTCTCTTCTCTCGACCGGATATAAGAGTCCGCCATTTTATCTAGAGTCAAAATTCCACGTTCAATTGGGCTTCACCTCAGAGCCTTGGAGATTGCTGTTTCCGCCCCTCTATGTTTACTATATAGCTCGTTGTTCCAACGATGTGTTTTACGAATCCGGGTAGTATTTTTCCAGTTATAACTGTATTAAAAAAAGCCATTTTCAGCCATTTTTAGGGGCCCTAAAAACATGTTTATTACAAGCATGCTGCATTGTTAGAATAACAGAAGCCTAGTTTTAACCGTGTGTTCTTTTCGTAGATAAACATACTGTGAATATAAGTTGAGCTGTTTCGCGTAGAAAAGAATAGGCTACAACATCGTTCATGCGCCAGGTGCATAAGCCTCTTAAGAGGGCGTGGTCCATAATTCACCGCTAAAAGCATTAATCTACAACTGTAGGTTTCTTGAAGACAGTTTACGAAAATTAAACAATAGCAATCCTAGACAACAGTTTTAGCCAATGTTTTAAACAAAATAGTTTCCAGTGTTACTAACTTCTGAGGCACAATCTCTGACGTCGGAACCTCGTGCATTTAACTGCGGCGAAAGAGGTCACGCGTAACGAATTAGTAATACTGGATAAATATTTACTCATAAAGTTGGGAAATACCGTTTTCTAGGATTGCCGTTGAGTATTTTTTCCATATTGGCTTCGAAAAAAGCGTAGAAGTCAATTGATGTTTTCAGCGTTTATTTATCTACCACGCACTCTTAATAGAATGCACTCAAAACCATTACCCCATCGTGAGCACTCATAGAGAAGAGAAGGGATTTAACAGTTCAGAAAGGGAAGATAATCTCGAGAAGCACCCATCCTCCCTAAGGAACGGTCGAGGTCTGGAGAAATTACCCCTGGAGTTCGCATACCCGAAGTCTCGAGGACACGACCCTTCGACAGAATGGCGGGCTCATCTCCATTCCGCCAAGAGGAGGGCTGAGATCCTGGAGATCCCTTGAGAGTGTCCCCCTCCCCCTTCTAAACACAGCCCTAGAGCTGGGATACTTGCGAGACGTGATGATGCAGCTAGTTAGTTACTTTTTTTATTATTTTGGCTGCACCGCAATGGCCATTTCGTGACTTTGTTGAGTGATTATGCAAAAACTATGGGACCTAATTTTTATATTTGGGGAAATGACGTGTTATCTAATGTGCAAAAGTTGAACAGTGTTTGGCACAAATATAAAAAAAAATAAATTTTACGGGTCTAACGCCCTTAAGGGCTCGGAATAACTAACTCGCAGATAAGACGTTTAAGTAAGCAACCAGTGTAAAAATAAAGCCATGTATTCTAAGTTGACATCTTGAATGTAATGTAAATTGTTGTATTGAGAAATCGTGCCAACTAGTATTCTTATTTTTTAAATATAGCAAACTGTGATTTTAAATTCACTGTTTGTAGTTATAAAATTATGTAAGCGCATAAAATTTTTGATAAATACTTTCTGGGGTAATTTTTTTAAATGCATTTCAATTAGAACGCTAGTATGGAAAAGTTAGCTTAAAACTGGTAAGCTTGGTAGAAACACCCTTAAAATGGGTTGGGGGTTACATTTTCCATGTGAAAATACTACGTTAATAAAAATAACTAAAGTTTTCTTATCATTGTGCTGTAACACTATACATGCGTTCAGATTTAGTCACCAATTATTGTGTCCTAGTATGACTGCGAAATGGCATGAATCTGTTTATGATTTTAAAATTAATTAAAATAGACTTACCGCGTTGTAATTATTTGTATAAGATATTATGACTGTATGAGTATCGCAAAGGACTGTATTTTGCTAGAAAGCTATTTGTAAAACCTCTATCACGGCCTCTCACGGTTCCCGTGAAAGGAAACCGTTGTAGAGAGGTGGTCGTAATAAACGGGTTTTACTTATTTTATATTTTGAATAAGTGTTTGTAGTCAACAACAACAAAAATAACAGCAATTTCAGTAGGGAAGTGATGTATGTTTGTGCAGGGCCTTCCAAAGTGCTCACTTTACCGTAAACAACACGTAGAAAGATGTTTTTCGAGAACGGCTACAGAGGCGGGACCTTGGAGCGTTTAACAGCTTGGATGTGTAGGAGTGGGATGGTAAGTCGCTGGACAGGATAACGGCCTCTACACGACGCCACTGACACAGTGGCCGAGCGGTCTATTCCGGCAGATATGGCTGGACCACTTTCCCCTGCCTCTCCTTGTCATCACCCTCCCTCCAACACAACATTACGTTTGCTCTATCAGTAACTTTGTACTTTACGAATCTGTGTATAGTCGCTGCAGTCTGTTGTAAACAAATAGTAAATAAATGTTGCACTATGTTACACTAAGTTACATTAAGTTACACTAAGTTGCACCAAGTTGCACCAAGTTACACTAAGTTGCTTCAAGTAACACTAAGCCGCTCTTAGGAATAACGAATCCTTAAGGACACAGTCCACAGCAATTTTCACGGTCGTATTTTCATATTTATGTATGTTTGAATCAAATACTTTCTTATTTTAGATATAAATTATGACTAAATTTTGCTCTTAAAATTTTTTTCTTTCACAGTTTTTGCGTACTGACTCATATGTCAAAATTTGCGTGTTAGAGTTTCACGTACGCCACTAAAACCGATATACCAAACTGAAAAAAAAAATTACCGTTATAACGAAGTTGTAGACATACGTCTCACATATAATAACAAAAATAAACATTTTAAATTTGTTTCTTAATATTTAAATTCTTAAAATTTTTATTTCAAATTTAAGTAACTATTTTTTCTATACATAAATAAGAACATTGCGGAAGTTTTTTATACATCACTCGGACAGAATATACAACAAAAAATAAATGTTGCAGCGAAAAATAACGAACTGAAATAATGCATGCTGTTAACAAATAGATTATTTTATTTAGTGTGTTGAAAAGTTAAATTGCAGCTGATTATTAGTGAAAATAATTTTGCAACCAACTTGTTTTCAATGCCTTGTGTGCACATCTGCAGCTCTGATCAAGGTCAGTGATTTTCTTTCTATCCGCAAATATCACAAAGTGTGATGTCTCAGTAACATTGTTCTGATTGGGGGAGTGAAATGAGCGACGCCTCTACACATGTTCATGCTGCAGACGTGCACGAAAGGCAGCGATACAAGTTGCTGCGAAGTTCTTCTCAACATCAACCAGTGGCTGTACTAATAAACACTAGTCTTTCTGTGGCTCTAGTAATGAGATGTAGGTAGAGACCTGAAAATTTCGCGTTTTCTTTGAAGTACAAGCTAGAATTACATTAACTGTAAGTTAGTGCTACTTTCACAGTTGGCCGTTGACTTAGGGCCGATATTATAAACCTCTTTCGAATGGAAACCAACTGCTATCCCCATAGGGAAAGCATTGGTGAACAGTTGGCTGTCATTCGAAAGATGTCTACGGCCCTTATTTAAGGGATGTTGATTCCTACCACCTTGCATTTATCTGTTTCTTCCTGATAACTTCTGTACCAGTGGATGTATCAAAATTTTTGCCACGACAAGGCATAGATACAAACTTAATCGATTTTCTGTAATTGCTGGAACCTTAATAATATATTCATTATTTTGCAACGGGAAACAGCTGAAAAGGAAAAATTGCTTTATTTACGGAAGCGACTACAGAGGCCGCAACATTAACAGGAACAATGCCATATGGATTCCAAAAAAGTGAATGAAACAATAAACTATGCCTTGTCAGCGTGAAAAAGTAAAACAATGCGTCTATTCCCAGATTTATAAGAAAACCCGTAAAATCGATCTGACAGGGATGAATCCCCCGTCTTGAAGTCGATGAGCCAACGATAACATTGTAACTAAGTACAGGCCTATTTAACTGTGTCAGCGAGCAGCCAATGAACAGCTTGAGTACACATATATTCTTAGAGGCTAGTTTACAAGTCTGCGAATCAGCGAATTTTCCCGGTCTCTAGTTGTAGGCAATGACGGAAATCCCGCACAGCTCGTAGTCTTAATACGCGCGGTACGCCACACCGATGATCGATTGCGAACATCCCTTTCCAATTGCGCCAGATTAACTAAGTAATTACCGCTGATCGACGTTCAAAGCTCCGGGCACCGACACATGTTATGGATAGGCCATCCTTTGCATCATCTCTGTGTACTGTGCTCGAACCTGCGACCTCTTTGTGCAGCCTTAGTCCCCCACGGGATTAGTTAATAAGATGGGAGACTGGCGTAATGCGTTATCCCTTACTCACTTTTTAGGCATTACGCCGTTAGGCACCACGCCGTTAGAGAAGTGAGCATTACGGCGTATACTCAGTAAGATAAAGAGTTCCTTTTTTTCCGGTACGCGATATAATATAGATGAAGCAGACGTCGTTGACAGTTGTGTCCGATATCTACATTTTCGATGCTACTAGTTTTCTCTAATTGTATTCGATTGTGGTTTCTTGATACTTATACTCTATCCAGTCCAAGATTGCAGCTTGCGTCACGCACGCTTGAACGCCATTGGCTGTGCAACAAACCATCGCACCACCTCCGCGTGTCTCGCGAGCCATCGACTGGCGACAAGTGGAGAAACGGAATCGCGCCTCGCTGTGGAGGAAATGGAATCACGACGGACGTTGGCGTCGTCGCGTAAGTCTTAATTAATCCATTCCACGCACATATAGTATTTCATGCGCACGGAGTGATATAATATTACAGAGAATTAAAAAATCGCAACTGAACGATTAAATCACCTATCCTGACCTAAAACACAGCAATTTAGCGTAGGACCTACTTCCTGTCGCAACGACACTGTTAACTAACCAGCCAACCAATGATCGAGAGCTCATCTCTGACAGTGTTTATTTCTGCTGCAATCTTGGACTGGATACAGTATAGAATCGCCTTAAGGCATTCAGATTTGTCTTGTGCGACATCGGTTTTCATTTGGCTGTAGGTTTTCGAGGTGTCGCTCTGAGTCCCTGTTTTATTTTTGTAAATAGGTTTATTTAAGTTTATTTGTAATTAAGGTGCCGCTTTAAGCAGGTGTGTTCATTTGTAAAGTAGTTTAACTAAGTATTGCTGCATTATTGAATTAACGTAAGTTTAAATATATTTTATCAATTGTAGGAATTTTTTTAAAAATTCTTAAACTTGGCTGGCACCGACTCCAAAAATAACAATAATTGTATATTGTTGTCTTATTACGTTGATTGTATTCTAAGTAGTAAAAAAATAACGTAATTATTTGTTACTTTTTAGAGCATTTTTTCCATTCAGAGTTGATTTTTTTGAAGTCGGTATTATATTTTGTTAAAAAGAATTTTTTATATATTATTCTTTACAATGCGGTCTCATAAAGTGTTCCTTTTATTGTGAACTGCGTATGTAAGGGGTAGGTCTGTGACATATGTGAGCAGGAGTGAATTGCACGGTCGTCTTTACAGGGCTTATTCCTCTGGAACTGCGGCACGGTTGTCGAACCCCCCACCCCCTTACGGCCCCGGCTCCAGCCCCTAGGCCCACGCCCCGTTGAGCAATGCTCTTTACTAGCCGCTGTTTGCTGCCAATTACCACTCGCGGGAGGCTCGCGGAATTTCTGTCAGCACACCGTTGCCATTTGTTTACACAGTGGGTCTCGTTGCCCGCTCTACCTATTGCCCCTCCCCCCTGGTCCGTAGCGTTTCTGGTTGGGAAAGGGGCGTGGGGGCATTTGGAATTCGTTAGCGCTCCCGGTAATAACCTGCCCCCCCTTCCATCCCTTCCGAAGGGATCTGCCACCGATGTGGGGTCGTCGGTTTTTGCCACGGCGAGTTGGTCAGAGGCATCCAAGTGAGGGAAAACCATAATTTTATTGAAGTATGTAATAGCGTTAGTTTTGTAGACGATATTCGGAAGTACGCCTTCCTCTTACAAAACACAATTGTTCAGCCAGTTTTCCCATAGTAGCATTTCAGTCGAAATCTGCGAGTTTTTACTTCATACACCCCGAAAGCCAATAAACACAATGAAACGAAATACTTTGCAACGAAACTACATTGTACAGGCTACAGCTTAATTAATGTATGCCAAAACCCGTTACACAATTTTTTGTATTGAAAGAAATTTGTAAAATTAGATTTTTTGTCAATGTTAACAATTTTTTAACATTACAAAAATATTTTGTAGTGGGTTTTTATATGCTTCAAGCCGTAGCTCTTGATATATGTTTTAATGTAATTATTTCGTTTAACTACGTTATTGTTTTTTTTTTTGGGGGGGGGGGGGTTGTGAAGTAAAAACTTGAAAATGTTGACACTGAACTGCCATTGTGGGAAAACTGGCTGAGTTAAACTTTCTTTTTGTAAGAGGAATATGTACTTTTAAGTAACGTCTATAAACCAACACTATTTCACACAAATATAAAATTACGATTTGCCCTCTTGCCTCAAGAATATGTGTTAGATAAATTAATGCTAAAGATATCAATTTAAATGTATACGTTTTGTAAGTCAGCATGAATAACTACGAAACAATTATCTTAGGTAGTGATATTAGCCATGTTTATGAGTAACGCGTTTGTTAAGAGTGATCTCTTGCGTCGTAATTAATTGTACGAGATTTCGGCATCAGAGATTGTTCGTCAGATATACGTTACACGAGAAAGTTTACTGACCAAAAAGTTTATTGTTTAGTATTGTTTCTTTAATTGTCATCCAACCGTGTATATTGCAAGATAATGCAAAGTTTTCGGACCGCATGCTGACAATCAATTCTTGCGACGTGCGAGCATCTCTAGTGATTGTACTTCTGCGCGGGACACTCGATGCCCGCTGACGTAACATTAGTGCAGTCTTAAGTTGTTTACATCGTCGTTACTGTCTGTACTGCATCACGTTGCGTGGTGGAGTCGTGGTTGTCGTAGTGGTTAGAGCGCTCGCCTCCCACCAAGGCGATACTGGTTCGATTCCCGGCGGGGACGGTCCGCGGAGTTTCGCTTGTGGGAATCATGCCGGACGATACAGCCGGTTATCGGGGTTTCTCGGGAGTCTGCCGTTTCCCCCGCGCCTTCATTCCGACGCTGCTCCATACTGAGATGTCACTCCTCGCCAGCGCTAAAGACCTAGATATTAAGTGCTGACCAAAATCTCTTCACTCACTTCGCGATGCGTAGTCGTAGACTGTAATGAGGGATGAATCACTCGGAATTGCCGGGGACTCTTAGGAAATTTTTGTATCTCTCATAGTTTTTGCGTAATGAGTCGTAAACGCCAAAATTTGTACTTTACGGTTTTATATATAAAACCAACTGACATACCAAACCGAAAAATTCACAGTGTATAACAATGTTCTAGGCTGTGATTTGACATATATAAATAAACATAAAATATGTTTGTATTTAATAAAAAAGGCTGAATTTTGAAATAATAGTTTAAAAATTATTTTTTTAAATACAGAAGTATATATTTTTTGTTTTTATATATGTCAAATCATAGCCTACAACATTGTTATACACTGTGGATTTTGTCGGTTTGGTATGTCAGTTGGTTTTATACATAAAACCGTACAGTAGGCTACAAATTTTGACGTTTACGACTCATTACGCAAAAACTATGAGAGATACAAAAATTTCCTTAGAAGAAGATTCAATCACAATTAATGTCTAAAATAAGAAAAAAATATGTCTGGTATAGGTGATTCGGAATAAAGTGAGCAGTCAAAAAAGCCCTGATTAATTTCTATTTTCTGCCAGTTTATATCTTTCCGTTACATGTAAACATCAACATTGCCACGTGCTTTTATTTACATAGTCTTGTATAATGTTTACATTTACGTTACACTGCTCCGATATATTTATAGCTACAATATGTACTCATTAAATGCAGGGGGCTGAATACATGCTATACTCAGCAGTAATCTTAGTTATAAATACCTGCGAGTTAACGTCTTATAGCACTGGTTTCTCTGCGTCTACTCTAACGGCGTTATTAATTACCGTTACGAATCTCGTAAATCCATGCTCAGTATATTCGAACTTTTAAATTAAAACCGTCACTAAAAAAACACACGACACACGCAACTCAAGAATTAAAATTCCGTTCAACATACTGCTAGGAACGACGACGTTGAATGTGTTTATCAGAAACCCATATTCATTACACAACGGAAAAACAAACTGAATGACGCAATGCGGCGAAAACCTAACTCTAATGCCATCTGTCGGTGAAATTTTATACTATCTCTGCGGCGCGAAGCAATAGCGGCGTGTGCCAACGATAATCGACTCGGTTGCGTCGCTTTGTACTGCCGCTGATTAAATAAAATTATACAGTCAGTAGGTATGTCAGTAAGAACTTAAATAAATATTTTAAACTATATTAAATACAGAAAAGTCGTTTGCAATTGATGTTGTTTCACTAATGCTGTATTCAAATAAGAAAATACACGGGACTACATGCAGTTATTCGCTACCAACCATACAAATTAAAATGTAACTCTTGTTAATGTTGGCTTATATGCAGTAACGGCTAGTGATTTTTTTCAAAGGTTAAATCTTTAGTGCTCACTTTATTCCGAATGGCCTATACAAATGTATAAATATAAAAAGACGTTGAAAACTGAGGTGATTCGCGCCCTTAGTGTGTTCACGTGGTCAAAATTATTAATTTTATATTTTCATGATATAGTGTTCGTTTTATAGGCGTTACTTGTGACTACATTTCTCCCTTGTAATAATTTTTTTACCTCTCATAGTCTTCCCATAGCGGTATGTCAAAGCCAGAATGTGCGAGTTACGGGAACATAATAATAACAAAAACCAAGTGACTTACTCGAATGAAATAATTTACACTGAAATTAAATCTATGAGTAATATGCTAAAATATTTAAAGACACACAACGAAGCCCTTTTGTCTTTTTTAAAAATTGACATAAATGACGTAAATTTCCATCGTTTTCTGATTTAAAAAAAGTACAAAGGAATTCCATTGTGTGTTTTTAAATCCTTTAATATATGGCCTACAAGATCTAGTTTAAGTGAAAATTATTCCATCTGAGAAAGTCACTTGATTTTTGTTATTACCATGTTCGCGTAACTTGCAAATTCTGACTTTGACATGACGCTATGGGAAAACTATAAGAGGTAGAAGATTTTTACAAGAGGTGACTGTAGTCACAAGTCACTTCTATAAAACGAACACTATGCTGTGCAAAAATAAATATATTAATTTTTGCCACGTGAGCACAAGAAGTGTGTTGACTACAGCCAAATTAGGCTTGTTTTCTCATTTTTTTTAATTTTTTTTTGTGTTTTTCGTAGTTTCACTCTAAGATTTATTGGACGTCATAATATTGCAATGGCGCCTGTCCACAATAGCACTGTACTTTATTCCGTCCCATTGCTAGAAACTTTCAAAGACGTTACCGGATCACCTTGTTGGGAGGCAAATGGTATGACCACTCGGCCGGCGCGGCTCGAACTCGGTCATAAACATTGTATAAAACATAGTATCGTGTCAGACGATGTATATATGGCATCCAGTTTGATCCTGCGAGCTGATGAGAGCCAGTGAGTGGATGCGCATGATGTGCTCGGATCAAGCAGTCTATATTTAGACGGCGCGGCACGGCGGCGTCCTGAGGCCTACATAGTCGGCGAGCGAGACATGCAGAGCTGGGGGCCTATGCTGGAAAACACAGCTCGAGCGTTCGTGTACGAGTCGTTTCGAATGGTCAGATTCGCATACGAACTGGCCTAGTTGAAAAGATGTATGCTCCACTATCTCGAACTCGTATACGAAATAAGTGTACGAAGTGAGCACCGTTGGTCGACAAGATGGCGGCTATTCGAATGTCTATCTCGACTTACAAAA
>PNEQ01022768.1:0-67982 GCA_003012365.1 Medauroidea extradentata
CCTGTGTTTCAGCATGCTAGGAGAAAGTTTATTTGAGAGGCTTGTGCCCTGACGCACTAAATGTGCGGCATTGTGCTAGGAGAAAGTTATATTAAAAGGTTTATGCATTTGACGCATTACCTGTGTTTCAGCATGCTAGGAGAAAGTTTATTTGAGAGGCTTGTGCCCTGACGCACTAAATGTGCGGCATTGTGCTAGGGGAAAGTTATATTAAAAGGTTTATGCATTTGACGCATTACCTGTGTTTCAGCATGCTAGGATAAAGTTTATTTGAGAGCCTTATGCTCCTGACGCATTAACTGTGTTGCATTGTGCTAGGAGAAAGTTATAATAAGAGGCTTATGCACCTGAAACATGAACGGTGTTATAGCCTTTCGTGCTAATTCTATTCTAAGCGAAACAGCTTAACATCACAATATGTTTGTCTACGAAAATAACACAAGGTTAAACCTGGGCTTCTAAAATTTAAAAAATGCAACATGCTTCTTAGAAAAAAAAAAGTTTTTAATGCTTGTAAAATGGCTTAAAAAGGCTTTTTTTGTTTAGACAGATGTAATTGGAAAAATACCAGCCGGATTCGTAAAACACGACGTTGAAAGCACGCGTTAAACTTCACTACAAATTTTCCACAAATGAAATTGTAGGTTCGCCGCATTACGTCTCGTGGGTAAAAAAAGAGTAGTAGGAAAACACTGCCCGCCAGTTTGGCGCGCCGCGGATAGAAGCCATGCTGTTATCGTCGAGTGTGGAAAGTTGAACCTTATCGCTTCGCTGTCTCCGCGCATCAAACACTGAGAATTACATCCAGTATATATACTACTAAACGTGCGTTTGATAGGTTTATATACGAAAAAAAAAAAACATATTTTAAAACTATGCTTCTCTATACTTATATTCTTGACACTGCGCTTAGAAACATGGATTCGGGGCACCTCAAAATGGCTAAAAACAGTTATTTTAGCCTGCTTACACATACAAATATGAACCAGAATAGTGAAACAATTATAGAATAATACGCGTAGAACTGTACTACGCACTTTCCAGAAATAAAATATCAGGATTACTACTGAAGAAGGCGTGGTACATAATTCAAAGCTAAAAGCATTGATCTATAACTGTAGGTTTCTTGAAGCCAATTTGCGAAAAGTAAACAATAGCAACCCTAGACAATAGTTTTAGCCAACGTTTTAAACAAAATTGTTTCCAGTGTTACGAACTTCTGAGGTACAACCTCTGTCACCGGAACCTCGTGCATTTAACTGCGGCGCAAGAGATCACGCGTAAGGAATTAGTAATTCTGGATAAATATTTACTCATAAGGTTGGCAAAAACCAGTATCTACGATTGTCATTGAGTAATTTATCCATATTGGCTTCGAAAAAAGTTAAGAAATCAAGTTATGTTTTCAGCGTTTATTTATCTATAACGCACTCTTAATACCCCATAAGAAAATTCCAGCTACTAAAACTTTGCACGCCATATTCGTTCCCCGCACATAAAGGCGACACGGTTGATAACGCACGGGCCAATGTATCACTTATAGCTCCTATGCTTCCGTACCTCAGACACGACATATAGCGCCTTCTATATAGGACTCTTAAAGCAATGCTTTTCTGTTTGTATTGTTTTTGCGGTAGTTATTTTGTAATCCTGTCCGAGAGCACATATAAAAAATATATTTAGCAGTTTTGTTTCAAATGGTGTCCTCCGTGTTGTCTAATTTTTCCAACAGAGTGAATGAACACTAGGGTTATTTACGAAATTCTCGTTAGTTTTCCTTTCAGTTAATAGCGTATAGTAAAAAAAATAGTTGTTATGGCAAAAAAAAAACATTTCAAACAAAACTGCTTTTGCTTTGACTTAAAGAAATAACTGCAGCAAAATATGTAGAAATTGGGAAGCATGACCTTAAGGGGACTGCCTAAGTAGAATGTATTTTTGTGTGTGAGGAACAAAATTGATGGAGAATTAACGGCGTCGCTGGCTCGCATGTGTGATACAATATCACATCTACACGCAAGCTGTGATTTACTAGTATTTTCTTACCTATGCGATTTTGAGTGGAATGCATATAATTTTACCAGTGGAAAGTATATTTTGAAGTCCAGTGCGTGTTTCTTTTTCTGAGTTATTCGAATAAGGCTGTTATTTTCACAGATACTATTTTGGCAGAAAATTCATTTCAAATTTAATTTAACGTGTTTCAATACATCACTAGAATCCATGTAATTGACCATCTTAAAAACAAAGAAATTTTAATACTTTATATTTGTAGTTACAGTAAAAATATTTTCTAAACAGCTTCTTTCGAAAAAAATATTTTGAAAAATGTATAAAACACATCAAGCAACTAACAAATTAACTGTGAACTGTATCACAACTTTAACACAAAATAATAGCATGTAACTATTATAACCTTGAGAAGAATCTTTCCCTGTCAGCTTGAATTTATGAATTTTCTATTCAATGAGGTGTGAGAAACTTTTCTACACGCTAAGAAATGTCTAAGAAATTGACATTTTTATCAAATTTTAACATACACACAACTTGGGACACTTAAAAGTTTTTAGCTTGTAAATAGAAAACGTTCAGCAGTGTTACTATGTAAATTTGGTAAACAATATATATTTGACTGTTTCCTAAAATTGTATAGAAACGCTGGTATAGTTGTATGGGAAACAATTTTATCATGCCTAATTAATTTGCATAACAAGATTTCGATGTGGTAAGTTTTCAAATAATTTCTTACAGTTTACGATATGCACGTTGAAAAGGCTGAAGTTATGGTTTAGTTCCCTTTTTCGAATCTCACAGCCGCACGCGTTAGATATTCACTTTCTTCTTGTAACAAATATCCTTTCACAAAAAAATTAATTCGTTAAGGTTAAAAAACGTTCAGAACAATCATGAAAAGGATTAATTTTTCACTGTCGTACCAAAGATGCTGATTCGTTCACTGGAAAAGAAGTTATCGAGAGGAAGCAGATAAATTCATTGTGGTAACTCCAATTAAAAGTCAGTTTCCCTCCTACGCGTTGATTTGTTGGGTTTCCTTATCCCGTATGCGTAAAAGAAGTACATTTGTAACGCATAATAATGTCTTATTTTTATAAAAGTTAACAAAAATTATCAAGTTGTTTTATTTGATATAAAAAGGCAAATTATGAGTTCTTATTTTACTTCTTACACGTCTACTGAAGGATACTATCAATAGCTATGTTTCCATTGGGGTACTTTTGGAATTTTCGGTCGTGAAATTAAAATAGGCAAGGAAATCCAACAAATCAACACCTAGGAGGGAGACTGACTCTTAAGTGAGCGTGAAATGCAAGTCAACGCTAAAACTGATAATATCCAGCAGCCATTGTAGGCGTGGTGGACAGGGTGCTCGCCTCCCAACACACGTGGGAACCGTGCTGGACGATCTTGTTTCGCTGTGTTTTGTTGGGCTTCTCCTGTTCCCTATGCCCTGAGAATATAATTAAGCACGGAAAATCTGGACATTTTTTCTGTATTTCAACGTACTTATAAAATATTACCGGTTTTCGTTTCGAACGTGGAGCTGGTACCCTTTTTGACTTAGCCAATAAGAATACCACTATTGTAATATTTCATGTCTGTTATTCATCTGTAGGTAGCGACCTTGGTGTCAGACGTATATCACCTAATCATAAGTGTTGCAAGAAATTAGCGTTTCCTAGGGTATGTTGACAGCAAAATTTCGTAATATGCCATAGTTACAGATGGTGGATAGCCTCGAAAATGTTTTCTGCCAGCGTATTCACCAATTCAGTGTAGCATCTTGCGTCTTGTGTGATTGGATGACTGTAATGTGGCACGGTTTAGATGTTTACAGACGAATCACAGACGTTAAGTCGTAGTGCAATGGAATAAGCATCGGGGAAGTCAGGAGTATATTTAGAGACCCAGGAATTCGCGAATTAATTTGAGAAGACGTTAGATTCCAAACTCCTGTACACATTTATTACTTTCGCGAGTAGGTCATTGTTAGAGGTACGTACATTTTGCAGATATATTCCAGGTCAGGTTTGAACGCCAATTATGTATACTTCATTGTCATGTCTGTGACTTGCTGGCGGCTGTTACGAAACCCGTTTGACTACTGCAAGCCAGTAGTAAATAAGGAAATAATGCGAAGTGCTATCGCTTGCTACCTGCTTGTACAGTTATAAGCCAATAGATAATCGATTGTTGCCAGTGGGTGTATAGGACTGACAAGTCTAGGCTGCTGCCAGATGAATCCGCGAAATTGACGTACCTCTACTCATTGTTACATACCGGAAAAATTCGCGCGTTCACTGACCTGTAGGTCAGCCTCCAAGTATATGTGCACTCGAGTACACAGTATCTGTTCATTAACTGCTCGCTGACACTGTGATATGGGACAGCATTGAGTTAATTATTTTTATTATTATTGGCTCAGCGATTTACACGAGGTGTCAAATAAGTCAAGAATCAATTGCGAAAGTGACGCGAACTGACGGTAGGTGGAATTCTTGTTTATGCTTAAAAGAAAATGCGAATTTTTCAGGTCCCTAGTCATTGTAAATTAAATTCTTCCTTGAGGACTGTGAACCAATAGCAGACGTGTATGAACAGATTCACTGACAACTGTGTTACCTTGTCAGATGTAGAACTGGCCGCTCGTTGGTGCATCTACCAGTAAACAGGTAGGTGAGGACAAAGTGTATACAGGACTATGGACTCCAGCCAGCAGGTCATTGACCCCGGCAAATTTCCGCCCTTCTAAATATATTAAATCGAAGCATAGTAAACGGTCAAATTTTCCCGCGATAAATTATCGTCACTAACCATCATCTCTTCCCATGTAATTACATTACAGTAGTGTTACATGTTCACCTTGACCACCCTCATTGGCTCTCATGACTAGATACATTGACTTTTGTTTGTGCAGAGACGTAGCTAATTTCACTGTGCATATCAGAATAAGGTTTCTGCGTCACCACACGTCTGAGAACTGCGGGTACAAGCCAAAGACGCTGAGAGTTACTGCTAAAATCTAATGTTGTTATATAATCGTTGGAAAAACGACTAAAATTGATGTAACGTGCAATTTGTCAGTACATGTTCATCGTCCACAGATAGCTACAGTTAGAACAATAAACTGTAGTATCTCAATCGTGACACGTGTGAACATGTTTCTGGTAAATCACTAGAGACATGCAAAATTCGCGTTATCATTTGGTAGCAGACTAAACTTCACTTTCTTAAACATAACAGAGCATAATCTGCGGTTCAATTGGCCACGAACTTGTATGTGTTGTAATTGACGTGTGTTACGTCTTTACAGAGACTGGCCTCTCTACCGTGTAAGCATTCTCCGCGGCAAGTCACGACAATATCGGCCAGCGGGAGACGTCGAACAAGCCTATAGTCACTTGGAGTCTAGTCAGCTGTCAGAAAATAACGCGAATTTTGCATGTCTCTATATAAATCACACACGTTCTGTGTTAAAACTGTACATTTATATTGGGTCTGTTGAAGAGGGACACAGTGCTTCATATAAGCAATAGCCAGTGTAGGTGCAAAACCTTCAGTGTTGTACATAGCTAGGGTCCAGTATTTTCCGCGAAAAGATTTTTGCAGCACTTTGTTTCAGTGCCTTACGTGCGCACCTGCATCTCTGATTTGTGGTCAGTGATTGGATGCCGTAACACCCAGCGTCTGGAGGTTAAACCCGCAAATCACATATGTGATGTGTGGCAGTTATCTGCATACTGATTGGCACAGTCAAATGAATAACAACTCTGCACAAAAACACTCTGTCAATAGCCATGCAGTTGAGCTGCAGGTGTGCACGTAAGGTACTGAAACAAAGTGGGGCAATAATATTTTCGCGAAAACTACCGAGCCGTATACATAGCATGTTGGAGTCTAGCAAACAATCAAAATTTCCCGCGATTTACCAGTGTCTGTACTTATGAACTATGACGTCGTTATTAGAACCATAATTCATTTAGGAATCGGAACATTTTTCGAGAAGAATGTCTGGTACGCTGGAGTACACTGTCTTATGGATAACCCTCAATTAACAAATTCCGCATTAAACAGTCAATTACATTCCACTGCAGGCAACATGTAATTATATTTATTTGTTTTCTAGACACTACTTTATCGGTTGCAAGCCATACTAATATCTACTCCGATAGAAAACGGCTAGACATTATAACTGTTCGAATTTTAACTTGACATCAAATGAAATCGCGAAATTTTCAAGCCTTTTCAGATATGCTCAAGTAGATTTCTTTCAAACGAAGCTATAATTTGCTGCGATAAATCACTGACATGCATATATAACTCAAATAATGTAAAGAAGTTGATGTATAAAAAACTTTACCAGCAGTGACGTAGCATAATCGTGTTCCAAAGAAAGATCTTCTAAACAAGACAATGCCCTCAGAGCACGTGGCACTAAGAGTAGTTATGGAAGGCAATATTAACACCAGTTGAGCCCTTCGCACTTTTAGGCGTGAGGCAAGTCAAGTGTTAGCAATAATCGGCCTAATGACCCGAGCTGTCACGCCCAGAGCGTGCTCGTTTTGATTACAAGGTCAAAAACGATACGTACATTTTGTAACTATAGAAATTAATTACAACACGTCTGGTTATATTAGTATTCTTACTATTTTCTTCCAAGAAATACGTATGTATACGCATTCGTCGATGTTTTCTGATTTAGATTTTGTAAAGCTATTTAATAACATGAATTGAAAAGATCTTAAAGACACGAACGTAGATATGCATACATTTTGTACGTTCAATAAGAAAATTAGCCTCAACACACTTTGTCAGTAGATACATGCTAAACTCGCGTTGTTATTTGGCAACAGACTTCACTGGCCTGTACAAAGTAGAACGAACACACTCTGTGATTTCATTAGCCTCTGGCCAGTACGATGTAATGTCTAGGGACCCCTGTTTTTTCGCGAAAAGAATTTTGCCTCAGTTTGTTTCAGTGCCTTACGAGCACATCTGCACATCTTCTTCATGGTTGTTAGCAGCGTGTCTATGTCTATCATTTGACTGAGCCAATTACAATAACGTTTCTGCAACATTACACGTCTGTGATTTGCCGGTAGAATTCCAAGGCTCATGAGAGTTGAAACATCGAATCACTGACCACGAAGCAGAACTGCAGATGTGCACATAAGGCACTGAAACAAAGTGGAGCGAAATTCTTTTCGCGAAGAACAGGGGCCCCTAGTGATGTCATTTACGTATTTGACTGTTTACGTGTGATTAATAGGTAGAGCACGATTTTATGGCGAAAATAGTTTTGCAGCAATTAGTTTAATTGCATTATCTATGCACAGATCTGCAGTTCTGCTTCCTTGTTATTGGCAGAGTGTCTTTGCGGAAGTACGTTTCTTGTTTGACTGTACCAGTCAGAAACACAAACACAGGTTAAATAGTAATACAGACGTGAAATGTCGTGGCGGCTCATTAGAAAATAATGTAAACTTGTCCGCTTATTAGCTGCGCGAGGCTGTTGATAACTAGCTCCGTGTATGTTTGGCTCCTGCATGTTATGACAAGTTTTCTATTGGCTTGACTGCGGGTTGCAGGTCAGTCCCCTTACGTTGATTGACGGTAGGCGTTTCCGTCATGTTGCTGGCCAGAGAAGCCATTTGGCTGACTTGTGTGACAGAGTTTGCCGTCCTTACGGCTATTTCACCTCTGTATACGTAAATATTCTGTGCCACAAGTCTGTGATTCGCAGTAAAACGTTAAGAGGGCGCACTGAAAAAAATACTTATTAGTCACTGCAAAATATTTTGTTAAAATTGACCTTACCAAATTTTTTTGTAATGGTTACAAAACTTTTTTGTAGTCACTGCAAAATTTTATTGGGGACAGCTAAATTTTTTTGTGGTCACTACAAAAAATATTGGTAAGGTCCATTTTAACAAAATATTTTGCAGTGACTAATACATATTTCTTCAGTGCGTGGTACATAATTCAACGCTAAAAGCATTAATTTATAACTGTAGGTTTCTTAAAGCCAATTTGCGAAAATTAAACAATAGCAATCCTAGACAATAGTTTTAGCCAACGTTTTAAACAAAATTGTTTCCAGTGTTACGAACTTCTGAGGAACAATCACTGACGCCGGAACCTCACGCTTTTAACTGCGGCGCAAGAAATCACGCGTAACGAATGAGTAATTTTGGATAAATATTTACTCATAAAGTTGGCAATTACCATTACCTAGGATTGTCATTGAGTATTTTATCCATATTGGCTTCGAAAAAAAGCGGAGAAATCAATCGATGTTTTCAGCGTTTATTTATCTACAACGTACTCTTAAGACACATAATAGTTAAAAACACCCAATCACTGATCATGTTCATGCAGTATCTATGAACTGAGCACTCAGCAGATCTTGTAATTAATTAAGAATAAGTTACATTGGGTCAACAAGTGTTAACTATTGAGAGTGATGAAACGTTTACACTGGATTTTAGTTATCTGAAAATGTTCATATTAAAAATAGTAAAGATGGTTGCAAAACAGCTGAAAGAAAACTTTATGCAGTGCTCACTTCATCTTGAACGACCTATAGCAGAGTTTCAGATGTGCACGTAACACAAAAATAAACTAGTGCAGAAATATAATCTCCAAAAATAGTGGTTCTTAGCGATTGGTGACTCTACTGAGAATATTTTAATCTTTGACCAAAATCGTTCCCCACAGCCAGCCAAGACATTGCATTCTAATAAAAGACCTCGAGCGAGCGAACGATAGTTTGCAATCTTGTCTGCAAGGCAGAGAATGACGCTAAATGTGCAGGTCTCTATAGTTATTAGTTTCGAAGGAACTAGAGAACATGCGAATGCTATTTTAGGATATCACCTAGCTAATAGACTGCTCTTAACATGCTAGCAGTAACAAGTAAACGTGAGTTACGGTGACAAAAACGTGTTTACTCCATGAACTGTTCAACATAATTGAACACGACTCTACAGGCTTTTTTGCCTTGCCACCGACTCGTAAATTAAGATGCAGTGTTGCCACCTTCCTCATCTCAAGTTTGAATGCCACAATATTTGAACGGTTTTCAGAACTTTCGCGTCATTTGTCTCAGAAACAGGACATAGCTATGGAACAGGGAACAAAAACCAATTGTGCTGAGTGGAACCTAGAAAACATTTTTTTAAACCTTAGAGTAATATCTGCTTAGTTATATCATAAATTCGTAATGCATAGTCCGTATTCGTGAATTTTCTTACATTTTGAATAATGTCACATGAACATTGAATCTGTCACGAATTACAGTATACGAATAACGTACAACCTAAAGTACTGTAACCAAATCATTTACAAGTTAAAGTGTGAACATATCGCATAATCAGTCGAAAATAAACATGTGCGTAATGTATAATAGGCGTCGATATTTAACTTTGTAAGGCATAGAAGGTAACGGAAACAAACTGCTAAGTTTTTTTTATAGAATCGTTCTTTGTTGTAGGCAGATCGCAAGAGAAAAATATCCATTATTTCAACCTTGTCTAAAGCACGAATGTTTTTTTCTAAAATAACTGTTCACATGAAAAATAAAGATATTAGTACAAATTCGGAGATTCGTAAAGTAATCAGTAATGATCCGCATGCTCACACCATAAGCTTTCATGGCATTCTTCTTTAACGTTTCATGTCACGAAGTAATATTTTAGAGACACTCTTCAGACGCGATGCCTGAAACTCTTTCACGTTGAATTTAATTTTGCTTAATCGTGGTAAATGGGGCACCGCCGAGCTATAAAATACAGGATTATGATTGTTATCGGCCCTAGGTTGCGTGTCCAGCATAGAAATGCCATGAATACACATTAACATTTTTTGCGACCAGCGTTAAAATAAATTTCCTCAATTTATCTCCGCTGTGACAGTGCGCTCATTTAACCCGAAAACTAAAATATAGTACATAAATTTACACGAAGAAACATTTTGCTGCCTATAACAGTAATTTTCAAAATATCCTTCTAATCTTACAAAAAAGTCGGTTTTCCACAAGTAATAGATATTTCAACACTGGTGTTGTACTTGTGTAACCGAAAATAGGATTTTACACAACCAAACAATTCCTTAATTTTGTAAAATTATTCATGCTAGTCTCCAAATTTATGTAGATACATATATAGAGTTATTTATTTACGAAGTACTACACAAATAAATAATTAGAAATGAACTAATATTTAGTATAAACAAATATGCCACCAACGATATAAAAATGGATGCTATCAGTAAGAAAAAAAATGGACAGGCGTTCTCTTAAGTAAAACTGCTTAGAATATGTATTTAAATGGAAATTTGGTTCGTGAAAATTTGTAGGGTTGAAAATTACAATGGTAAGTTGTTAAGCAATTTACACTTCTTCCGCTTACTCTATTCTAATATTTAAAAGGTGCGAAAGATTGTAGGTAATATCTGGAGAATAGCTACCAAAATTATATGTGTAACTTACTAAAAAATTAAAAAAAAAATACATTAATTGTTCGAAAATATGCTAACACCTCAAAAAAAATTTTGTACATACATATTTATAAACCGATTAATTGTAAATTATATAACTGTTTCAATACTCACTCTTTTTTGTAACCAGTTTCCAGAAAACTTTCTGTAAATATAAGCGATTTTGTGTAAAATATATCAAGCCACCAAACTTGGTTTATAGGCGTTTTACGATAAAAATGAGCACTGCATAACGTTTTCTTTCGGCCTTGTGCAGTTATTTTTACTATTTTCAATATGAAAACTTCCACGTAACTAAAAACCAGTTTTAACACTAGCAGAAGTTAACATTTATTGGCCGTATTAAATATATATTTAATTAATTACATGTTCTGCTGACTGCTCAGTTTATAGTGAACAGTCTACATTTCACATTGAACATGCTGTTCTTAAACATTTATTTCATTCTTCCCGACATTTATTTATTTATTTTTTTATTTTTGAATATTTTTAACTTAATTTTTGTAGTACTTGACTGACAAATTCTTTGTTACTTGTTTACAGACGTTAATTCTGCTAATATAAATATTACAAAAGTTTCCGCAGTTCACGATCTAGAAGAGTCACAAAAATGTCCACAGCAATACTGGGGAGGACCGTCCCGCAGTGGTTGCAAAGCAGATGCTACTGTGGAGTTAGTCAAAGATGGCAGGTAGCTTCTTTCATGTAAATCAGCAAGAATTATGGATAATGGACATGTTTAAGTAATAGATTCGGCACCACAAAAACAGTCCTAGGAAAACCGTGCATTTCGTGGGCGGACATTACACTATTGGAAGACTATACGTTCGGGTGGCGCCGTGAGGAGAATCCGACGAGGTAGTAATTTCTCCTACTGTGCCTGACGACTACGGTCACGATCTTACGGCGGAAAGATATTTACACCATTTTGCTTCAATTACTTTTGTTCACTTCGGCAGAGCTGCTTCAAGGTCAGTGATGGGATTGTCTTTGGGTTTTACTGGCAAATCACAGACATACGGTGTCTTAATAACGTTACTCTGATAGGTGCAGTCGAATGACAAACGTGTCTGACCACGAATCAGAGCTACAGATGCGCACAGTATCTTCTGGAAGCAACTTTTCAACTATATTAATTTAATTAGTAACAGAAGGAATGTTTTCAAGCATCTAAATAAGTCACGAGATCGTTATTTTGATAATTTCACGGTTAACCTTGTTCGGGGACTATGTAAGTTGCATAGCCGACGAAATATTCCAAATTACGCGGAAAAAATTGTAAATATTGGACATAACCATTGAAACATATTAGTGCAAATATATTTTCACAACAAATACTAGGTCTATTCATGATTGTTAAGAAAAATCTATAATTGTAGTACATTGTCTCCATACACTCCAAAAAAATTATAAAATATACAAAGTTTTCTTTACAAATCCTTGAAAAAGTACAAAGATTTTCTTTGTGAAAACATTCGTTTGTAAAGTTGCAATGGTAAAGTTTGTAATACTATAAAGGAACTCCTTGTATTTATGCCAGAAGTTTCTGCCCTGATTTTTTTTTATATGACAGGGCATTTCTATGTAGTTTCACATATTATTGTAAGTGTACAAAATATCCCTTGTAAAACGATTTGTTTATTAAGTTACAAGGATTTTCTTTGTATAAATACGCAGGAAAAAATATGTAGTCTACCAAAATTACAGTTTTGCGGAAATTACATAGTTTTACAAAATCACACATTTTGTAGCGCAAGTTTATAGAATGAAGTGAATTTTCATATAGAGTGGATGCTTTAAAGTTAACAATAAACATGATAAATTTTCTATCAACTTACCTGGCATTGGATATATTCAAACAAATTAACAGTAGATGTCATCAAAGTCAAGGTGGACTGGGGGTAAGATGCGAAGTAGGCTACCTATGCGAATCCGTACCATACGTTAAGACTACTTTATTTTTAAAGTAATTGAACGTAACATTTAGTTACGAAAAAGTTATTTAGTAAATAAGATAGGTGCCATTATTAACGTAAAACGAATCTTTAAAATGTATTTTTTTTTCTAGTACAACAACATTACTATCACTTATAATGTTACAAACATATAATTTGTGTTTTTCTTTTACAGAGAAGACCTCTGTAGTTTTACGAAGAATTTCTTTCGAAACTGGGTTCCCCAAAAAAAATCCGTATAAAACTACAGAGATTGTCTTTGTAAAAAAAAACTAAGTATTTGTTTGTGTGTAATTTTAAGGACTAGCCTTGTTGTACTTGTAACAAGGGACAATTTTAATTTTCAATTCTCATTTTACTTTAATAACGACACCTGAACTTATATATGTATTAAAAATACTTTTAAATAAATAAATATTGCATGAAATAATTTTGGAAATGAAGTAAATTCAAGATGGTGTTCGAATTCTAACCCGCATCCCCGCGCATATATACTACGCATCTTTCCCCTGGACCACCTTGCATTCGTGCTATGTCATTATAGTTTATTTGTACAGTACGTTCAGTGATAATCGTATATTTAATTTTTTTCTTTTAAAACATGCCCTCAACATAAAAATTCAGTTTATTCCAGAAAAAAATGCTCTACAAAATATGTGATTATGTAGACGAATGTAATTTCCGCGAAACTGTGATTTTGATAGACTGCACATTTTTCCTTAGTATTTTTACAAAATAAATCCTTGTAATTTTATAAACAAATAATTTTACAAGGGAAATTTTATATCTTTACAGAATATGTGAAAATACAAAGAAATGCCCTGTCATTTTTGTAACGAAAAATCAGGACGGGAACTGTCGGTGTAAGTGTGGTATTACAAAATCTATCTTTGTAACTTTACAAACGAATGATTTTACAAAGAACATCTTTGTACTTTTACAAGGATTTGTAAAAGTACAAAGAACTTCTTTGTAAATTTTACTAATTTTTTTTAGCGAGTGCATTGCGAGTGACTGAGGAGGAGGATGACTAAACATTGTCTTCTGCAGTTGTGGTCTGTCCAGTACACATCCATATATTATTACGATAGGCATTCGTAAACGAAAGGCAATACAAAACACCTTAAAGTCGTCTACTTCACTCGAAAATATGAAAGCAAACTATGTGTTTTGTTTTGAATTGCAACACATGTTTAAATCTTTGTGCTTTTCGTATCCGGCTGGTGTTTTCCCAATTTTTGCAGTGTAAATACACAGGTTTTGACAGTTTTGAGCAGCACAAAATTATGTTTCTGGTGCCTTTGCTGTGTTTTCAAACTCATATGATTTTAATCTGAGGTTCATGTTTGAATAGTCAAAATGCAAATTTATTAAACAATTTCTTAAAAATCACTAGCCATACGCTGCAGTGCCTTCTAACCGCAGGTTGATAAGCTCCTTTAAAAATAACATGGCCTTAGTAACAAATAGTCGTTATTGTCGGTATAACGAAAGGCTAAATCATTGAAAAGTTTTGTGCAGATATTTTTACTGGTCGTAACATGAATAGGAAATCCTTAAAATATTTAAACAATTATATACTAATATATTATAGTCGGTGTATACAAGTAACGTTGCAACCATTGCAATACTGGCTCCGTTATACTTTACGTTATATTAAATGGAAGTTAACTTTAAACCTTCTGAATTATGCCGTTAAGAAAGATAATTTGTGGATTTTAACGACCTTAGTGTCAAGCATACAATACGTATTTCAGAAACTTCAGAACGTATCACAGAAACTGTAACACGTTTTTACAGCGATTTTTAGACAACATTAAATTTCCTGTTTCATTTTATAAACATGTAAGATTTAACGTGTGGTGTGATAATGGAAGGACATTACAAACATAGATTAAAGTACAGATTCTCCTAACAGCTCACCTCAAGAGCAAAAGACACATTTTTTTTTTTTTTTAATCCACGATCGTCGTACCGCGTAGTGATCTTTCATTCGTGACAAATGTCAGGGGAAGGGTTCAAGTAACCACAGAGAAAGGATCTACGCATAATTAAGGGAATAAAACGAATTAACTAGAGGTATTTCGATTACCAAATTCTGAAAAGTCGTAAGGACCGCAAAGAAAGATGTTAGACAATGATGAAGCAGCAGTGGAGTGTGATGGTGAAGGGGATACGGGAATGCCCCGAGAAAATCCGATGGTCATCGCACGCCGTTTTTCACAAGTGCAAAACTCGAGAGTGTATTGATCAGGGGACCCAATCCGGATCAATGTGGTGGGAGGCAAGTGGTCTAACCACTTCACCAAGTAGGCGTAAAAAACAACTTAAAACATCGGAGTCATGGTCATTACCCGTTAAAATCACTTCTTAGCGACAAATACATTTGACTATGAGCCTCAGAAAATTAGCTTCGGGCGAAGAAAGTTTTGTTTACAATATAAAATAAAATCGTTAGTTTTTTTTTTATTTGTGGATTTTTTTCGTCATGAAACTTGTTTTAAAAAAACAACATCCAACCCTACAAAAATGTATAGATTTTATTTTAACTGAAATATTTTTTTATTAGTATTATTCAGACAAAAATTTTCTTTGCAGCAAATCCACTTTTCAGCGGCTCCTATGCACACGAAATTTGTGTTGTGGCAAAGGAAATTATTTTAATAATATAGAGTATGATTCAGAGGCACGGGTATAGAGCCGCAAACGAGGAAGAATCATATTTGGCTTATAGTAAGAAACCATCACATAATTCGCCTGGGGTGATTTCGGAAGATCACGGAAAACATAATCAAAATGTCAGAGCCAATAAATGTATTAGCGTCCTCCCTAATGAGGATCCAGTTTTTAGCACGCAGATAATAACTGCTATCAAGGAAGCATTAAAAATCGTAACATGAACTAATTTTTTACAACCTTTATTTCTGCGTAAAATATGATTTCTCTACCGCAAAGTAAGCAACCTTATTTTTTCTTGCATAGAAAACGTTTATAATGCATATCTATTTCGCGTATTGATTGTAGGTCAGGTTGAACGCTAATAACCTGTATATCACTGTAACTTCCGTGATTAGACGACAGATGTTCTGACACGCCTTTGGAGGTTGCAACCCAGTAGTAAATAATATAATAATTCGTGGGGCTACTCACTTGTACGGTTAGGAGCCAGTGGATATTCGACTCTGGTCAGTGTGTATATAGGACTGAGAAGTCTAGACTGCTACCAGATTAATACGCGATATACTCGTGCCTCCAGTTATTGTAATTGGCTAAGTTAAATGTGACACGGCTCTTCACATAGACACGCTACCAATAACTTTGCTGCAGAACTGCAGGTGTGTACGTAAGGCATTGAAACAAATTGGGGCAAAATTATTTTCGCGAAAAACAGGGGTCCCTATGCATATCCTGTACCACAGGACTTGGAGACCTCTGAGACCCCTTGGTTCTTGGCAGAGTGTCGTAATGAAGCGGCGTTTCTTACTTGACTATGCACAATCAGAACTATGTTATTGCTACACCACACGTCTGTACATAGTTCTGATCCAATCAGAGACCACGAAGCAAAGTTATAGATATGCACGTAAGGCATTGAAACAAAGAGGTGCGAAAACCATTTTCCGAAAATCAGGCGTTGCTAATGGGTAGGACCCCTGTTTTTCGGGAAAATAATTTTGCCCCACTTTGTGTCATTGCCTTATGAGCACATCTACACTTCTGCTTCGTAGTCAGTGATTGGATGATTTAACTCTCACGAGCCACGTGTTTCTACCGGAAAATCACAGACGTGAGTTGTTGCAGGAATGTTATTGTAATTGGCCCAGTCAAATGAGATACGGCTCGTCACTAAGACACGCTGCCAATAACCATGAAGTAGAATTACAGATGTTCACGTAAGGCTCTGAAACAACACAGAAAATAATGTTTCGTGGCAGCTACAAAATATTTTGTGGGTATTTACCCTACAAAAATTATTTTGTGGCTACCACAAAAACATTTTGTTGACACAACCATAATATTCTGGCCACCACAAAATTATTTTATACGTACTACAAAATCATGTTGCAGGGAAGACTTTCTAAATATTTTTTCTTTCAGTGAAACTGGGGCAAAATTATTTTCGCGAAAAAACAGGGGTCCGTACGAATAAGGCCCTATTCTCCGTAGGGACACAGCTAGCAGAGCAGCTGCCACGCACGCCAAGTTTAAGGGCTTTAAAATTATACTTCCAATATGTATAGTGTCTTGAAAGTCACATTCACAAGTAGTCAGAAGTGTGTTTTCTTTTCGTAGATAAGCATAGTGCACGCACGTTGACTGGTATGTGAGAAAAAACGTGACTCCGAACACGTTGCACGCAGTTCGAGTGCCAGCCAGGCGGTTGCCTTATGCGCTGACCATATCTCTTCAGTTATGTGTCGTTTAGGACAGAAAATGCACTGAAACATGGGACTCCGAGCTGGCGCGAGGACAGTATGAAAATAAGGTATTGACTTGTCGAGGGGTGGGGGAGTTGGGTTCCGTGAGAGATACCCTTTACGACGACTTTGCCAAGCTTAGCGCGCACCGTCAGCGTGAAAGTGGTCAACGGGGCGTGTGTTAAGCTCACGTTAGCGTGATGGCGGGCGATTTGCGTGAAGGAATTCTGAAGCAGCAGCAGCAAGGCTTGTGAGAGTGTAGGTGTGGGTGGGAAGGGGGGCAGGTGTAACTATTCCCGGGACCCTCTCACAGTTTATCGCTCTCGGCGGGAATAAATAGCTCGTGCGGAAAACACGCATTATTACGCCGGCGCTCTGCTCCAGGAATACCAACCGTGCGCAGGTTCGCGCGTTCTGACGGCATTACCGGCTGAGCGTATCAATCCGCCGTAACTCCTTGACACGGAGTAAATAAATAAACATACATGTACCGTAAGTAGGAGTTACTTTGGTAATGTGGGATGACTTTGGGACACTCGAATAATATTTTCATTTTCCACGATTGTCAAGTTTTTTTTTTTTTGTAGTTATGACAGAATTTATGGAACTGGTCCATCGACAAACATAAATACACACTTTTAGAAGAAAAAAAAAGCATACAAGTTTCAATTTTATATAATTATATACAGAACTCAAAGCTTACTTATATAAATACTATGTAAGTTTTCTGAGTCGAAAGTCGTGGTCTTCAATTTCGAAAACATGCAATCGTTGTTCAAGTACTAGAACTATAAATTCAAACTGGGCTATGATTTTCCCGTATGCGTATGCATGTAGATCAGACAGTCATATTCAAGGAAAGACTTTGTCGCATGAGAGTGCGAAGTTTTAATAACACACACAAGCCACCACATGTACATAGACACGCATATGTATGTGTGTGTGTCTATATACGCACATGTAGAGACACACATATATAACTTATATTAGTCTATAAAGTAGTTGTCCAGGAACGGCAGCATAATAAGGAAACTACACGATCTCTGGGCTAAATTGGAGACAAAAATATTTGTGGCAAAATGTCGCACGATGGCATTTTACGTACACAACGTGATAATATAGCACGGGGAAATTTCAGTCTTTCACTACATAGGTATCTCACTACCACTGTTTTGATCATGATATTTTAGGCGTGGATTCAAATCCATAGTAGTGAAAAAATTGTACTACGTTTACTCGACGTAATATATATGAAAAAGTACGGAGACTTGGAGTGAAAGAGTGGGGTTTCTCCACGCAGTGTTGCAAGATTTCGCGCGAAAACTTTCGTCGTATAACATTTTGCCACTTACAATTTGTTTCCAGTTTAGGGCAGGATTCGCGTGGTGTAGCCTACTTAATATACGACAGCTTCTGGACAGCCTGTCTATTGAGTGATTCACGTATGCCTGTGAATTGAGGATTAATGCAACCATGTTCTACCAAAGTTCATAGTGATAAACACCAGAACCCCGACATGGCCACTTGCGTACGGCGGTTTTGGCAGGGTTTAGAGTTTTCGCTGTACGCTGTAGTGCGACAAAGTTCCATAGCTTCTCAATCCGCAGGCTTGGATAAAGCACATTAATTATTACAGCCGTTGGAATTTCGTGGGCAGTCTTCAGGAAACCCAATTTTAATAATTGGGTAACTGTACAGTTCAAAGGAGAGTAGCCTAAAAATATCCAACGACTGGATTGTTGCTATGCAGAGAAAGAAATCGACACGTCCATATACTCATGTGTTTCGAACTAAACAGACCATTTACCACACCACACAGCAAACCGACCAAAAATTATGAGTTTCTTTGTGGGCTGCAGCTATTTTTTAATGTCTTCCGCGTGGTTCGAAAAATCGTATGTGCCCGATTCGCGTACGTGTAACGACCGGCCTTTTTATACGAGTCGGCGGGCGTATGAGAGAGCCACTCGCTTAACATGCAAATGAAGGCGGTGCGGGTGTATTCCTACCCCCACCCCCCACAACAATATCCGCGTGCTGTCGCGCTCGCTGGAATGCGAAAGGGGGAAAAAATGCATGGTTTTGTGACGGCGCCCATTTTGATTGTGCGCACCGATTTCCGAAGCGCGATTCGCGGATCAGACACAAAAGAGCATCACGGGAAATTTTCTATTTCATTCACCCCCGGCCAGGTCGTCCGAACCAAGCTGCTGCTATGGCCCTGCAAGTACCGCGGAAAAAAATAGAGACATTTTATAGAGGTTTCATGGTATGACGCGCTTGCCTTTTACCTCTTTTTTTTTCCTTCTGCAGGTATTGAGAATGACTACGTCCGAATCGTAAACACCATTTCAAATAAGTGCTCGAGGTTCGAAAGGTTTTTATTCGCCGAAGACAATAATGAACGGTAAACCATGCGGGCGAGTCTGATATGCAATTGAAGCGTAATAGCGCCTTTATACACAGATCACTAAATATTCTGGCAGTGTTTTCCTTGTAGAATTATTTTCTATGGGGATTTATGGGATGACCTCTTAACTTTTTTTCTGGAAGGAACAGCGAAATGTCTCATAAATGCTTCTCTATTTACATTTATGAATAAATAGGGACGTGTATGTATTTTTCGTGCTATTTTCTGGCGACAGACTTGACTTCAAATTGCAGTATGCTTGCTTCTCCTCTAAAGTTGGCCGAAAATGTTGGGACCTGCCGGGGAATAAGCTTCTGTCCCAAATGTTAGAGTGGACATCCACTTTATTGTGCTGTCATATAAACATGTCACATTGGAGATCGTCACCAATGTAATCAAAGGTTATTACTATGGACGGGAATATTTTGCGAAATCAATGACCTGTAGGCTGGAATCAATTGTCCTATGCATACTCAAGCCCCGTCTTTTCATTCATTCTCTGCTGTTCCACTGAGTAGCAGCTAATGGATAGGGCCCGGTAGTTTTCGCGAAAAGATTTTTGCACCACTTTGTTTCACTGTCTTACGTGCACACCTGCATCTCTGCTTTGTGGTCAATGATTGGATGCCGAAACACACACCGTCTGAAGGTTAAACCCGCAAATCACAGACGTGTTGTGTCACAGTTACCCATGTACTGATTGGCAAAGTCAAATTAATAAAAACCCTGCACGAAAACACCCTGCCAATAATCATGAAGTTGAGCTGCAGGTGTAAACGTAAGACGCTGAAACAAAGTGGGGCAAAAATCTTTTCGCGAAAACTACCGGGCCCTACTAATGGACAAATAGTTGGGGCTTGAGTATGCATAGGATATTCGATTCTAATATGCAGGTCATTGAATTCGCGACATTTTCCCATCCCTAGTTATTACTTATTGGTGACACTGGTATATAACGAGAGAAGTTGACCGTTTGCTAGGCTTCAGTATACACTCTAAACTATAGTTTGTAAATTTGCCACAAGTGTGTGTAGGAGAGCTAAGAAAGAAGGCATGGTAGAATAGTTTCCCAGACATCCATTATAGCACTCCTAAACCTTTTTATAAAACAGTTAAATGTATACTGAAGTTACCAGACTTGTATTGTAACAACTGTAAAGTTTTTCATATTTACAAGACGGAAGTATGGTAACTGTCACATACTGCGTTTGGGATAATAATAGAGGCACGAGTATTTCGCGTATTAATCTGATAGCAGTCTAGACTTCAAAGTCCTATATACACACTGGCCAAAGTTGAATATTCATTGGCTTCTAGCCGTATAAGTAGGTAGCCCCACGAACTATTTTATTATTTACTACTGACTTGCAACCTCCAAAGGTGTGTATAAACAGCTGTCGACTAATCACGGAAGTTACACTGATATACAGGTTATTGGTGTTCAACTTGACCTACAATCAATACGCGAAATACTCGTGCCTCTAGATAATAACTTACTAAACATTTTAAGGAAGGTTTTTTTACAGTGATAACTAGATATTAGGGTTAGAGATGATGATTTATTGCGGGAAAACTTGGCTGTTTGCTGGGTTTCGACACACGTTCAGCTTGCCAGTATACTGGCTTTCGCTTGTACGTAGAGCTGTTGCCCTATTTGACTGAGCCAATAAAAGTCCCTCTATTGTAATATTTGATGCTTATTATTGGTCTGCAGACAGCTACGTTGTGTCAGACGTATATCGCCGAATCGTACATGTCGCAAGAAACCGCACTGTTTTCAAGGGTATGACGGCATAAAAGATTTTCGCGACATATCATCATCAGTCATATCTAATTATAACATAGCTAACGTTGTTTCGTTATCGTCGTGTCCCCAGCGGACTGTACCAATGATAACTCTGGTGAACCGCTACTGAATATTTGTGATTCGTCGTTACAACAACTACATAACCATACTTCAATCGTACATGGCGCAGGGTTGAGTGCTTTGCAAAATATAATGTTACGAAAGATTCTTGCTATTATCAACATTCTATACAAATTTTGCACTAGTATGTACAGGTCAGTGCAGTCTAGTCTGTTACCAAATTATAATGCGAGTTTTGCAAGTATCTACGAATAAGATTTGTACTTTTTTAAAGAATATATCAGTTTTAAAATTACTTATTTTATTTTGCTCATGTTTATAACAAGCGTACTGTGTATCTAAAATTATTTATTCATAGTTTGAAGAACTTTTTAATATCTAACTATACTGTATTAGTTTATCAGTTTTGCGTGAAATCGAACACGAATGACCCCTTGCGATGCCTTTCAAACACTACGCGTGAGTTCTACACACATTGATCTATCTTTTTTATAGTATTTCTTTAAAATCATTATCTGTTGCATTTAAAGAATTGTGCCATTAGCGTGGTACGTGGTGTTTTTAAATGTTGTAATTTGCCTTTTGACAAATTATTTTTGATTTATTATTATTAATATTATTATTATTAGCAAATCCCTGTCATTTTTCTTGTTTGAGACATAATTGGTTGTGGTAGCTATACTATCCAACTTAGTTGGGTAATAAATAACGTGGTAATCTGTTTCGTAAGGATTTCAATTCTATAGTGGGAAACTTTAAACCTGTATTTGATTAATGCTATGTAAAATACTGTTTGGAGAATATTTATGCTGTGGAATCATGTAGGTGAACCTACTAAGTTAGCCACAGAGTTGTGAATTACCATTACATGTTGACTGAATTTTCTGAAAAAATCTGTACCTTAAAAAAATGTTAAAATATTGGTAATTAACTATAATTAAAGAAGGTTGATGAATTAAGTTGCACTTGGAAGTTTCATTAAAGAGCAATTAAGTTTGTTTCAAAAATAAATATATGCATATAACTCGGACATCACAAATAAATAAGGCCCGGTAGTTTTCGCGAAAAGATTTTTGCCCCAAATTGTTTCAGTGTCTTACGTGTTCACCTGCAGCACAACTTCATGATTATTGGCAGAGTGTATTTGTGCAGAGTTATTCATTTGACTGTGCTAATTAGTACACGGATAACTGCCACACATAACGTCTGTGATTTGTGGGTTTAACCTCCAGACGTTGAATGTTACGGCATCCAATCACTGACCACAAAGGAGAGTTGCAGGTGCGCACGTAAGGCACTGAAACAAAGAGGTGCAAAAATATTTTCACGATAACTACCGGGCCTTAAAAGTAAATAATGCTGAATTTGGGTGAATTATAAATAATATTTTAAGCGTTGACTCTTTCCAATGTTCGTGTGTACTTAGTGGTACAATATTTTATGTGTCTAGTAAATGTGTTTGGTTTGGTGACACTAGATGCCAGTGCAGGAATTTGTAATCATAATTTGAATGTTGACAGCTTGTAATTATAGGGTTTTAATAACTGTATGTGTCAATTATTTTTTCTTGGCTGTTACTAATGTTTAAAATAATTTCTATCAGAATGAACAATTAATTTATCATTAGAATGTTCCATTATTTTGTTCATGAGTACTGTATTTTCATTCGACTTAGCGAATGGCCAAGCATTTTTGGAATCGCCCGGATTATTTATATACGCAAAAGCGACCGTTTCCGCTGTCTTCTCCAAATATCAACCATGTAGTGATCAAGCCATCTTTGTGGTTTTTGTGTATTTTGAATACACTTAATATGTAGTTATCGTTGTTCTATCACCGCCTTGGTAAGTGTAATGTGTTATGCTTAATATTCCTATTCGTGTTGACATGTGCTGTTTTTGCTGTATTATTTTTACTGTTGGGCTAATTTCTTGTTTTAGTGCTGCTAACCCTATGAATGTGACTATGCTTTCTGTTGCTGCTCGGCTCCTGTGATGTGATGTGAGAGGCAGTTAACATGTTTGGCGGATAAGTCTCGCCAGCCCAGATGTCATTTTGACCGAGTGTTTATCTCTACCATTTGCAGGAAAGCCATCTTTCTGTTCTTTTTTATGCAGCATGATTTTGTCCTCGGGAATGTGAAGTCATTATTAAGAACCTTTTGATTTACAACATCCGTCTTTCGAACTTTTGAATACCATAAAAAAATCACGGCGATCCAAAAATAAGTAATAAATAATTAAAATATTGTGTTCTGAAAAAAATGTATTGTCGAAACTCTTGATGTGACACTAAATCATGTAATTTAATATTTAAGTATTTGTTTACGGTGCACCCAATTAAAACAAAAGTTAAAAAATACATATTATTATGAAACGTTTATACTCATAACTTATAATACTCATGGTAATGTTTGCTGTCTAGTGCTAAAAAAATATGGAGCTTTGCACTTTTTTTGTATTAAATTCTGGTAGCATCTGAAAATTGCTATAATTATAATGTTTGACTAATTCCGCCGTCACTTATCTGGATTGACTTCTGTCTTAGTTTTAAATAGCATGTAAATAATTTGTAAGTTAATTTTGATGGAACCGTCCCACCAGTTGAGACTAGGTAAGGTGACTTTGAGGGCTCGGGTTTGTCTTTTAACTTTTGAAAGGGCTACACTCGTAGTAAAACTTGGTTCACATCTTCCTGTGTACCTCGTGCTGTTGTAGGTTTGCTTTTTTTCTTTTGGGTTGAAATTTAAAGGCTTCGTTCTGGAGGGTGGATCGAGTCTGGGCAGAGGAGGTGGCACAGCAAACAAAGAGAGGAAAAAGACGTATGCAAATATATTTACGCACCTGTGACTATACACACTTTCGAAATAACAGCAATAAAACTAACTGCAGCTGCCTATCTCATATTGTTTAATGTAAAGTAAAACCACAAAAAATTATTTCGTAATATTATTGATGAGGCGTTGCTTACAATAGAATCAATTTTGTGATCGTAAACAAGTAAATATATCAATTCATGCCAATAAGTTATAAAGGTCATGAAGTTGTGATAGCCTAACTATTTGGCTAACTTTACAATAGTAATTGTGTTGTCTTAAATGTCAAAACAACTGTTACGATAGCGATTTATTCTGTAAACTTAAAAAAAAAAAAACACGATTAATTCTACAAATCTTGTCTGTCGCAGTTACCAAATACCTCTGTTACGTTTATAGGGTTACTCTGACACGTTTTTGTATCGTCACAATCCCGTGTGTCAGTTTTCACCAGTATCTATACGATACTTATTGTATTGCTGTCTGTTCCTTTTAGGAAACATGTACATACTACAAAATTCTTTATTTCATTATATTTGGAATGTTATCACAGAGCAGTAAATTATTGCAGAAAAATATGTTACTGATTCTGATGTTTAGTTGTCACTACTCTATAAGACAATTACAAAACGGCTCTGCTGTGTAAAAAACTTCATTTTTTTATTGTTTCAGTACACATGAAGACTTTTTACACATATGTATACATTTTTTAAGGGCGCGGTTTTCAACGTCTTTTTTTATTTTTATGTTTGTACCAGACGTTTTTTTTCTCTTATTTTAGACATAAATTGTGATTAAATATTTCTCATAGGAAATTTTTGTATTTCTCATAGTTTTTTGCGTAATGAGTCGTAAACGTCAAAATTTGCACTTTACGGTTTTATGTACGCCACTAGTACCAACTGACATACCAAACCGAAAAAAATTCAATAGAAGCTAATAAAAAATTGATTTCTACAATAAAATAATATACTGATCATTCAGGATGTGAGAGTTTTGATTAATATAAATAAGACTTAAATAACGTTTATTTTGCAGAACTTTTAATGGTGAGTACTTCGCCTCGAAGGAGATTTCATTTATTTCTGCGTGTCTAGCAAAAAACTATTTTTCCCAGCACGCATCCGTTTTTTGGTTATTCTATTTTAGAATAAAGCACAGGAATTTTAGTCTTAAAACTGATAGAATCCAGTAAATTATCTCCCCCGCAAAGCTTGGCTAGAATATAATAGGTATAAATTAAGACCAAGCCTCCAATGTCCGCGAAATTACCTGCGTCTCACATGAAATATTGGAACCGTCACGGATATCTTCCAAAGTCCCCCATTCCTCTCGGGAGAGGACACAATAGCCAAATTATTATACCTTCTCGTGCGGCTCGAATTCTTCCAGCTACCCCTTCCTCCTCACTCATTCACTCTTCGACATTCTTGGTCCGTTCGCTGGCAGCGATGCTCTTCTACCCCCCCTCCTCCCAACACCCCCACCCACCACGCTACGTCGTCACTCTTCTGGACGTAGGGAAACGGCCGTAGGAGGTTCCGGGATCGGGCGCGGAGATGAAGGAAGTACGACCAAGGGAGGGGACCAAATTGCCTATTAAGTGGTAGGAACGTCCTTCGTTCGCAGAATCTGTGTCTTTTGTTTGGACACGCTCCAAAGACGTCCCAAATGGGCTGCCTTCCACTCCCCTTACCACTCTTCATCGGGCCACATCTCACCCCGCTCTTCCTGTCCCCTGGGAGCCCGACGTCATCCATTGTTCTGCCGGCTTCTCCGCCGAGATGCATAGCGCAAGCTGTGCTTCACCCGCCCGAATAAGCCAGCCGTCGTGTGCCAACTACTTCCGCCCCTTCCGCTACGATCACACTTCTCAGTTGACCACAGATATCTGCACACCCTCATGAGGCGTTTACAGAAGCTTACTCTGGTGGGGTACGTAAGACAACATTTCAGACCGTTTCTATGAATTACTCTCTGGAGACAGGGGAGAGGGTACTCATTCGTATTACCACTAGAGAGAGATTATGTGCTCTGTGGCGCTCTCTCGCTCTCTCCAATCGGGACGATGCACTCTCATGTTTGTAAATAAACGATGCAAAGTTTACAAGTGCGTAAGAAGTTATAAGCACATTAAGTATATTTGTGGTCAGTTCAAAAAATAAATGTCAGCTTACTAGCGTCGTATTTCATGCGGCGGGTAGCAGTTTATAGCAGATACAAAAATTTTTTTATGTTGCGTATTTAAATGTATATTAGAGCTGAAAATTTATGAAGAATTTCTCGCCATAATTAACTGTACATTTTAAATAATTACATATTATTGTACTCTCGCCAAAAAAGTCGAAACAATGAGAGAGCTTTCTCTCTGATGTCAATATAAAGTGGCCGCAAGAGAGATAAAGAAAGAGAGTACATGAGTGCACACACAAGGTGAATTGAACCAGGGCCTCAGCTTCCGTTGTACAAAACTTAAAGCCAGTTAAGTTTACCTTGCACAAATGTTCATCTGGCATAGCTTCTTATCAACTAATCGCGCTTTCTAACAGGGTAAGCAACTGTAAGCAGACGAAAGGGGCCGTTTAATGTGAAAAAAAAAAGATACATATGTTTGTACATATATATGTTTAGAATGATGGTGGTGCAAATCACTTTTTATAAGAGGTGTTTTTTTTTCATTAATATTAAACATGTTATAAAATAAAGTTGTATTATAATTATTACACTTTATGTGTTAAATTTTCGAAGTAAAATATCAGTACTAAAAAGAACAGGCGCCGTATTTAATATGTAATATAAATTAATTGTTTTTGTGAAAATTACTCTACGTGACTTACACAACTGTCATTCTAAGCTCCTCATATATAAACAGAATACATAGGTAACCAAAACACGAGTGAAACTTAATCACCGTGTTCAAAATATCGAATAAACCAGCACGTAAAGAATATTACATGTAGTATAAGATAAATAACGTGTAAAGAAAGTGCTGTATACTCCATATTTGCAAAATATTTAACATGTATAACATATGTATATCCATTTATTTTTTATCCCGTCATCTTGATACCCTGGACAGTATCATAAGCTTCCATAGAGATGTTGGTGATCGACAAAACCCGGTCACGTGACTGACAAAACTAACCTTGAGCCAGTACAAGAGCTTTTGTAAACGTCTACAGAGGTAACTCGTCGGTTAGGCAAATAATGGGGAGACACTTCTCCTCCCGCTCCAAACTCCAAAATAATAATGACATGTTTACTGTTACATTTCCAAGAATATTTTTGTTTTTTTTTTTAACGGCTCCCTCCCCCCTTAAAAATTTGAGTCATTTTCAATACCCCTCTTATTTCAGTGACAAGCCAAATGAACGCACCTACACGCAGTACTACTTTCCTGCTTGCTTGAATGTGCTTGCATGCCAAAATATTCGGATACATGACGGTCATTTTTTTGGGTTGTCATTGTACACGAATTTAGTTTGTTTTCTACTCGCAAATGAACAATACTGGGATAAATAAACGTACGCCAATGTGCTAAATGAAAACAAAAAAAATTCCTAGCACAAGAAGGTGTACGAATATTGGAACCACCTCTAAAAAATTCTAGAGATGATGTCATAGCGCGAAAATTTTTAGTGCATACATAACCTTGGAAACAATGTAATTTCCCGTGATATGTATGTGGGTGATATACGTCTGAAACAACGTAGCTGTCTGCAGACCAAAACATCAAATATAAAAATAGCTGGATTCCTATTGGCTCAGTCAAATACGGTAACAGTACACGCGAAAGCCAGCAATCGTTTGGTAACCAGGACGTGCGTTGAATCCCAACAAACCGTCAAGTTTTCACGTGGTAAACCATCATCTCTTGGTATAATGCAATACCTTGCATGCACGATACTTGCATACAAGTCGGCCAATCCCAAGGTGCAAGTCGCATTGAACAAAATGGTGTATACTTTCTTGTTCAAAACCGACAACCGCGTGTACCAGGCAATCACATTCGGTGTGGTGTGTGCAACTAGCCTCGCTCTCCGATTCCATGCGACGCAGTCGTGACCGACATTCAATAGCGTGACGGAGTTGGAACTGCAGACGGGAGGGGTTTTAGGCAAGGGGGTGGGTTCGTTGGCCGAGGGAGGGGGGCAGACAATCAACCACCCCAGGGGTGTAATTACTGCCAGGTGCGCCAGGCTCCACACGTGCGCATATATGTGTGTGTTCCGGTGACCTCGGGGTTCGAGTACGGGCCGGCACGACACGTGTGTGTGGCGGGAATGTCTCGCACGGGTACCCGCAACCCCTCCCCCCTCCTGACGCCCTCTTCCCAAAACAACAATTTGCACCAGCGAAAGTGAAGGGCGAAATACACACCCGTACCACCCTGACCCCATAGACTAACCGTAAGCGACTGTTAGCAATCAGACTGGTCAGGCCAGACATGGCTTTGTCCACGAAATACACGGTGTACTCGAGTTGTGGTTACAAGCTCAGTTACCTACCTCGGGGGCCTGTCGCAAACAATGATAGGTATACACACGTTCAGCTATATTCGGTGTGGCTTTATATACCCGCAATAATTGCATTTTTTGCTACTTTCGGGAAGCCCAACTGGCGTTTATGAATTATTGACTATTTAAATTCAAGAAAGAAAAACTATACCACAAATGCTGAAGTTACCTGCATATTTATTTCTGTAGCAATGCCTTGCCAATGTCAGCGCAGAACAATATTTTCGACCTGTAGTAGTGATGATTTTGAAAGAACTGAGCACTGCCGAATTTGGTTTAACATGTATATCCGTGTCATTGTTTGCACCAAGTCACGAATTTAAACAGAGCCCTTAAGGTTCCAATCTAACTGCCCTTGAAACGCATTGCAGCGAGTTACAAGTAATCATATTTGGAAGAAACATCCGAACGCGTATTAAGTTTGTACATCTATGAAAAAAAAAACACATTTCAAACAATGATTCAATACGTTTAAAAATTAGGATCGCTTTTTGGAAACTCGATTTTAAAGACCCTCAAAGTGGCTAAAAACAGGTTTTTTAAAACTCCGTATATGTGAAAAATCCGACCGGATTCTAAGAACACAATAATGTAAATAGGCGCTGGGATTTGAACCATAAGTATCGCAAATACAATAATACGGTCACCGTGTCCAATAGGAAAATGAATCTAGAGCCACGATTTTATGGCGAAAAGATTTTTGCAACATTTGGTTTCGATGCGTCATGTGCACACCTGCAGCTCTGCTACATCGTCTGTGGTTGGATGATTTTACTCTCACTTGCCTTGGCAAATTATAGACGTACAGACTCACAATAATCTTATTCTGATTGGTACAGTCAAATGAGAAACGTGTCTGAACAAAGGCACGCTGCCAATAACTTGGAGCAGAGCTGCCGATGTGCACGTGAGTCACTGAAACAAAGTGGGGCAAAAATCTTTTCGCGACAAAATCGTGGCCCTAAGCAAAGCTCTGCGCGCCAGTTGCGGGGTTTGCATGCAGAGGCGATATTGCATTACATACGCCGACTAACGTCACTCTTAACACTCCATCTCATCTGTTTTGTGCCTCACATACACCAATGCAGTCTACCCGGATACGAACCTTAAGAGTTCTGGCTACCAAAATTGTGGGGCCTCGGACTTTAAAAGGAAAGAAATATGAAAACAAAATAATCTTCTTCTTCTCTCCTTCCTTTTTTATCTCTATCTCTCACTCTCTCTCTCTTTTACAACAAAAATTGCCGCATAAGAAGTGTATCTGAGATTTTTAAATGTTTGTTGCAATGGGAGTTTACAATTAGAATTTATTGGTTTGTGGACATACACCATTGCATTAGCAATGGCGTATGTCCACAAACCAATAAATTCTAAGATGTATATCACTACAATCCTAGACTAAATTGGAAAATCAAACGTTAGTGACAAAAGGTTGTACGATGCTATTTTACGCGCACAATTTGGCTACACTGCAGTGACAGCTTTCCTCATGCGTTTCACGTCCAGGTAGTATTTTATGTATTTTACGTCGCGTAAATGTACAATAATGTTAGGAATATTCGGGAAGTTAACCTGAGCTCATAAAATGGCGATCAGAACAATGGCAGCAAGGTATCTTTGCAGCACGTTATCCGTGCTGTGTTGCCATGTTGTGTGCGTAAAGTGTCACCGGAAAACATTTTGCCACTAACATTTTCGTCTCCAATTCAACCCAGGATTTCTGGAAACTGTCAAATAAATATTATACCCTTAAAATTTTGGAAAAATATTTGCATTTAACAAAATTATAAACTTGTTATTCATACTTAGAGACGAGCATTTCACGAAATATTTTTCTACTAACATACTCTTGAAAACGGCTCATTTCTTTTCACGTATAACTGGATGGCATTCAACGTTTGACGCAACGTACATTTCTGCAGACCAATAGTAGGCTCAAAAATTAAGACAGCGGAATTCTTATTGGCTCAGTCGAATAGGGTAACTGCCCAACGTACAGTTTAAAGCCAGTTCTCTTTTGGTAAGCTGAACTTCGATGAAAAATATAACAGGTAAGTTTCCCGTAGAAAACCTTCATATCTATTCATAATGAGATGTATATTTAAAAAATGTATTTAAATAAAACCGGGAGAATTAATTCATCTTTCTATTTTCAAAATTTCATAAGTAATTTTATGCTGGAAAATTTCTATTTAGTAGGCTAAGTGGCATACCTATTTAATTTGATTTATTGAGAAATAAATAATTTTGTCATCGATTCTTCAAAATTCGCAACTCAGATGTTTTCGTAAAAAAACATTTTTGAAATTTTTTTTTCTTGGAACCTAATTAATATGGAAGACGGTTACTTTAAAACGACTTTTACGAAAGAGTACATCCATTTTTATGCAGTTTAAATCTGTACATCGTCAGTAAAGACCGATAAATAATTAACATATTTGAAGAAAATTAGTGAATTCATATCAATTTTGTGTTAATTTATTTAGGGACAGTTTGTGGCTGAAGTACGCAGGATTATGAAATGAATCACATATAACCTCCAATCGTCTGCAGCTATTTTTAAAGATCGGGAAAACTCAAAATATGATGTGATATTTGAACGATTCTTGCAAAGGATTAGCATTACACACTGAATCGTTTTATGGAATACGCCACACGTACATAGAGCGCGAATGTTGCCGAATTACAGAAAAAACCCGCAGTACTACAAAATAAAATAGTTAAAAAAGATGAAGCCAATATTAGCTGTTCTCAACAAACGTATATACAATTGCGCAATGGTGTAGCAGTCATATCCAGAAAAAAAAAAACGAAAAACTGAACATAAACAACACAAATTAATTGCGGAACGGAATAAAGCTGTTGCCTCATGTAAGAGGACACACAAAACAAAAGAAAAATAATTAAACATTAGAAAAAGGAGGATGGTCCGGCCTAGAGCCAGATAGATGCACTCACATTGGAAGTAATGCAGAACTCTGCACATATTTTCTATTTATCAAGATTCGTCCAGAAACAAAAATAAAACTGGCTACTAAGCTTCGTATTATATCTCAGTTTAACTGTACTAAATAGGTTCAGGTGACCAGACCAGCAAATTATGTGTTCAAACTCAAACACGACCTTACGCATACATGTGTTAAGGTTGTTCAAGTGGGGAAAAAACATAATTTTATATTTGTATGAAATAGTGTTAGTTTTGTACACATTACTTGAGAGTACACATACTTCGAACGGAAAAAAATTAGGTCATCTAGTTTTCCCGTAATGTCACTTCAAAGTCAAAATTTGCATATTTTTACTTCATACAAAACTTGAAAACCAGTCAACATAATGAAATGGAAAAAATCACGTCAAAGCTACGTGTTACTGTCTATGGCTTGTAGCATATAGAACCCGTTACAAAAAATATTTATGTTAAATAAAAAATTTCAAAATTTGAAATTTTTTTGGTACTTTTAGAAATTTATTTTAAACACAAAAATATTTTATAATGAGTTTGTATATACTTTAAGCCGTAGACGGTGCCGTGTAGTTTTGATGAGATTTTTTCCATTTCATTATATTTACTGGTTTTCAAGTTTTGTATGAAGTAAAAATGTGCAAATTTTGACTTTGAAGTGACATTAAGGGAAAACTGGCTGAGCTAATTTTTTTTCGTTAGACGTTAATGTACTCTTAGGTAATGCCTACAAAACTAACACTATTTCATACAAATATAAAATTATGATTTTTCCCCACTTGAACGCCCTTAACAGCTGTTAGCTTCAAGAATATTGTGAGACGAACGTGCGGTATTGAAGCCCTCCTTAAACTATATATAAGCCCTTACTAAATTATTGCGTTTAAATTTCTTTGTCCTGTAACTGGTCACATCAAAATCAAACTTACTATTATTCTAGGAGAATAGTAAAAGTTTTACTCATCAGCCAAAGATTGCCATTATTTGTCGAACAAAGCGGTTTCTTCCGTCTTTACGAATTTCTACAAACTAGTTTTTTTATATCGCCTTAAAAATAGTTTAAAATGGTCAATAGGTGTACTAATTACATTTATACTTTAAAAAGTAGCCTGTATCTTTTTAGTCGTGTGTTGAAAAATTTAAGAATCCTTTCTAGGTTGTTGATCGTACAGGCTTATTAAAATTAGTTTTTTTTGCAGAAATTGCTGAAATTGAGACAGATTATAAAACAGCTCAGTTAGAAAAAAATTATTTAATTATTATCTATATAATTTATTGATTTGTTAGACGTACATACGCTGCTTAATTAAGTGTGACTTATTTTACTCGCTCAATGACAGTTGATATTTAAGTTATTACTCATCCAAATAGTCCCTCAGAGCGAATTAATGAACTGAAACGAGAAAGAAGCGAACAATATTAATGTTCATACAAAACTATCTACTGGAGTCACCATAATATCGGTGTTAACTAGAGATTTGCATCATAAAGTTCATTAGAGATGTTCAAATAAGGCACTGTAGTTCGAGGTAGAGAACATTTTTTTATTTTCATATTTTTTAAGTTCGTAGCGAGCCCTTTGCTGATAACGAGCTTCTATAGGTCTGGCTACTTCCGTTCAGAAGTGGTCAGTATCGTTACTGAAATCTACTTTAGCAGTTTCCGTTTTCCTTTCCCTTTTGTATCTTCAAGATAACCCCCACAGAAAGCACGAACGTTGCGAGCAAATTTCCACAAAAACAGTTTATAAAAAGAGGCATTACACAAGAATTGGGGAGTTTTACATTAGCAGCATATGTTCTGAAAAATGTGACAAAATACACCGTAGAAATAATTGTGTAAATTCAGGACACCGAAATATAGCATTGCATAAAGAAAGTATGAATGGAATAAGGGTTTGCTATAAATCAATCGTTACTTTAGATGGAAACAGTCAAATGTATTTCATACAGATAGTACCAGACTTTTATAGTAACAAAAATAGACAGTTGCTTTGTTTACAAACTCAAGAATGGTAACTCCCATTCACTGTGTACGGGTGAAAAACTTCGAATTTTGCGGAAGTTACTTTAAACAGTATTAGTGAGAATTTTCAGTAATAATGACATAACTTCTTACGTTCAGAATCTACATAAAGTTGCCGAAGATGCAAATAAATTATTTTTCACATTTTATACCTAAGCAGTCTTAATGCTTGATTATTTAAATTGACAACCGATAAGCTGTGCGGATCTGATTTTCATCCGACGAACGCACACATTCTTCAGGATATGCAACGAAGATTCCTTGAGGGCATTTGATGCCATATTACTCCTAGGATCTCCTGCGGATATCTACATAGGATGGTCCTGATGAAGTCCTAAACATGTATCCCTACGATGGCCAATTATGGCCTAGAAAGCACCATAGTTCATTTCCTTTCCCAAAGACGTCCTTATCGGAGGAAGTTCGGATATCTGAGCACTGCCTTCTAAAGATGTTCCAGAGACGGCTATACAACATAGGCCTTCTTGAAATATGCGTAGTATATCGTCCCATATTTGCCAACTAAGGAGTCCCGAGGAAGGTCCTGTGAATGTTCCAGAATGTTAGTCCCGAATTTGTCTAAGCAGGAGCTTCTACGGACGTACAGCAAAACGATACATTAAATTTTTCCTAACAGGAACTGGTTAAGATGTCATATTGAGCGCTTCTTCAAAAAGTACATGGAAATCCCTCGAAACACTTCTTGCATATGTCCGAGCAAGTTCTCCTACGGACGTATTGTGAACCACCTTAAATCAAGGTAAAACGTAATTCCCGAAAAAAAAAACCTACCAACACATGCAGATCTATGGAAATCCGTAGGATATGGGACCCTTTGGCTCCCAAGATGGCCAAAGAATGTGCTTTTTTTGTACTTTTTATGTAGTTACTGTACAGCCAAAGTGCTACCTAGGGACAACCTTGGGATGTTGAGCAAATACATTCCTAGGATATCCTTAAAACCAAACGTTTATGTTATAAAACGTTCTTAGGACTTCCATTGTACATCCTACAGTTGTGGGAAAACGGTCCCTAGGACCTCTTTTGAATATTTAAAGTCGTTCTGGGATAGTACATTGTACCTCCAACTGACTTAGAAAACAGTCAACACAAGGGTGTCCTTAGAATCCCAGTAATTGTCTCCAATAATTGTTAACAGTTTTCCCAAGGACAGATCTTGTCTTGAAGCAAATGAGGCATTTTTATTCGCGTTACTAAATGTTTTACTTCTAAAGTGTTCCCTAATAACAAATTATTTTCTGAAAAATAATTATTACAATATAATTACTTACTTAAAAAACATAGAACTAAGTTTGCAAAAATTATGATTGTTATTTATTTTTACTGCAACACAATTTTATGTAGTTACTACTATGCAGTTGTCCAGCCGCTTGGCTCAGTGGAGACTCCTGACTGGTGGGTCAAGGATCCCGGGTTCGATTCCCGGTCGGGGAGGTCAATATTTACAGTTACCTCACCGGGTTCAGGACTGAGTATTATGCTGGCCCCTCTTCATCATACTGGGGGAAAGGTGGCGCCAAGTGTCACAGGAAGGTGCTGCGTGACAACATTGAGGACATCACCAAGCCTGCTATCCGAAGTCTGACTAGGCGTGGCGGAGTGAAGCGCATCTTTGGCCTCATCTACGAGGAGACACGAGGCGTGCTCATAGTATTCCTTGAAAACGTCATTCGTGATGCAGTCACCTACACCGAGCACGCCAAGAGGAAAATCGTCACCGCAATTGATGATGTCTACGGTTAGGGAAGAACCATGTACACAATGTACGACTTCGGAGGCTAAACTGGTAAACCACTGCAGAATCACCTCGACAAGCCAGCCTCGGGGGATGTCGTGGTTATGTACCTGCCTTCATGCAGAACACCCATACATCATCAATTAAAACAAAGGGAGTTCTATGCGACTAAGCTACTTTACAGCATTTAAGCAGCCGATTTAGAACTTATATAATGCTTGAATTTTCGGATAACTGTGAATTATACTTTACATGTTCCTGATGTTTTTTAACATTTGTTGATATTTTGAGGGATATTTATTTTTAGAATTTTACATTTACGGATAGTAAGTAGATGTGTGCATATTGTATTAAAATAAAATTAATTCAAAAGTTAATTTATCCTATTGAATATTGCAAGTAATAATTATTTTGAGTTGTTTCCAAAATCACTACCTGGTACTTATGGCATTATCGCAACCAACGAGATGTGGGGCAAGAGGTCTAAGTTAAAAACTGGAATATTTCATGACGTACAACAGCAGCGAGACGAAGGGATCGGTTACTCGCTTCGAAGTCAGTTACAAATGGAGACCTGCAAATTTTGCTTAGTTATTTCGTAACAGACTAGACTTCATACCTCTGAACATATCTGAGAGAAATATACGATTCCATTGGCGACGAATCTGTACATGATTTTATTTGGGACTTCTTCACAGGAGATTGGCTGATCTACCGCGGCAATTTTAATTATTGGACCAAAACCTTCTCGGTGGAATGCAACGAAATTGCCGGCCAATGGGAGATGTCGAACGCTCCTCCGCCCTTTAGTAATTCTAGTCAGCTGCCAGAAAATAACAAAAATTTTATTACGTTTCTTCTGATAACACTAAGCACTAAAACCCCTGTCTACATTTTTGTCCATGTTTAACCTTGTTCTTCAGCTAGCACGTCACGTTATACACAAAGTCTGAAGAGGTTATATTACTTCATCACAATTGTTTTAAAGTCCAGTCGTCTTTCGACTTCCGCGAACATATTACTGGAAGTGTAGTCCAAAGGGCGGTAGCAAGAAGAGATTTTCAGCTTAACTCTTTGACTGTGACGACCGAACGTCACGTCGTTAGACAGTGCGTCAATGACTATTGCTAAACATGTTGGGTTTTGTACAACCCTGTACACATTATTTCACGCAGCATGAACCAACAGACAAGGCGGAGTAGTTAAAAACCAAACGTGTTGCAAACAGTCAAGAGAAAACTACGAGGATTGACGTTAGATACAGAACTTCTTTTCATCTTGGGAAGATCTGGTTTTGACTCTCGACTTGAGCCATGCTGATTTCGGGTTTCCCTGGATTTTCCCGAAATCACTTCAGGCGATTGCTATGATTGTTCCTTAGTAAAATCAATGGTCGATTTTTCTCCCAGTTCCTGTCATTGTGTCGAGCAAAGTCGCAATGTCTATAAGTTACCTCGCTGTTAACGACGAGAAGTAGAGTTCACTTACCGTACGGTACAATTAATTTGTTGATGTATTAGCTATCAAGTACAAAAAAGAGCAAAAACTAATACATCACGCCCCATTCACCATTGATAATGTGAGCAGCACTCTTAAGTTGTGAAAAAAATATAGGCCTATATATATCTGCCGAATGTGAGAGTGCGGAGTACGGTTCAATGCGTAGGGTTTCCTTTAGCAGATATTTTAAGAATAGCAGCAAATTAATCATTTCTTATTGTGTATTTCTATGAGATGGCATTTTTATTGAAGACATTTCTTGTGACCACGTTTACATCGGATACATTTTTTTTACTCACATGAATTTCTTACAATTGCTAATAAAAGTCAACATTTGCATGCTCTGAGGACATACAAAAAAATCAAACTGACAAATTGAAACGAAACAACTGACACTGAAATAGCTCAAAACAAGCTGCTTTTATAAGTTCATTTAAACACAGTACGAAATATTTATGTATTTTAAAAACAGCTAAATTTTTTTAAAAGTTATAAATTAATATTTTTCCTAAAAGTACGAAAGTAATTTGTTGTGATTTTTATTACCTAAACGGCTTGTAGTAACCCATGATATGTGGATTCATCATGAATTGTATTATTTCAATAAGTCAATTGATTTTCGTTATTTGTTCGTCCCGCTGATGTACAACTTGTGTATTGGAATTGATGATAAACAATAACTACGAATTCTGTTTTTCTTTATGTGAGGAAAATTTTCTTACAATAATGACTACAAAACAAACTCTTGAGTCTACAATAATGGATATGCTACGCATTTAACACTCTTTGTTCATCGTGTAGCTAAATATTGAAAAACGACAAACATGTGGCAATTTATTGTGCTGACTGCGAAAAGACGCAAATAGCGCACTATCGTTTGCCAACGAGAGACGTTCACGTTATACGTCTTTCCGAAGACGGTCCTGAAACTCACCCAATAAAAGGAGGAAACGGCTCATAATTAGCGACATGTCTTGGCAATCGACGAGAATTACACTCTTTGAAATTTGGCCAAGGTTCGGATAGCGTTCCCGAAGTAACAAATCTCAATTCATTCCGGAAAGCAAACGAACTACAAGAGGCGTCCCTCTAACGCAATTACTCGTTTCTCTAGCGCGTTCCTACAATAAAAAAAGAAGCAGGGCGGAAAAGAAAGAGATGAGAAGGGGGGCGGGGGTGGAAGACTGGAATGCAAATTGCTCGCCAAAGCGATTAGCAAAAGAGCAGTGAGAAAGACCGCGCGCAGGCACTGGGCGGGTGGAGAATAATTGGGCGGGAATTAAATTGTGGCAATGTTGGCAGACAGAAAGAAAGTATAAGAAATAGTCCGGCGGAAACGAGAGACAAAATTAAGGAGACGCGCTGGGTATATAAGAGGGGAGAGAGGGTGTGTGTAGGCATAAATACGTAGTCCCGCAGGAAATATCTCGAGGAAATAGCCAACTGTTTACTCAAATAGAATATTAATGCGATTAAAAAAATGGCAGGGGTTGGAGGAAGGGACAAGACCCCTTTTCCCCCCAGGGTCGAGAAAGGAAACTCCCGCGCTGCATTCCAAGCAATCTGCATACGATCACCATCCCCTAATACACCTCCCCTCTCCACTCAACCCTAGGCCACCTCTCCAACAGTATTCGGAGCATGTAGCACGCAAGTTATAATTGGCAATGCAGGGTGGAATACGAGGCCGGCGTACTTCATTAACAAACAGCTGTGCGCACGAATTTCTGTCTGCCCAACCACTGCCCGTGACGGCTCGCTGCTGTCAGTCTAACACAGTTTCACAACTCTCGAACTTATTCTGTCCCTTTCTGTGAAATAATTTACAGGACAACACACTGTTCTTCGGTTCCCAACACTGAGAACTTGTTAGCATAGTGCATAAACGTTGCCATATTTCAACACGGCCAAAGTTGCAAAATTTTGAGCTAAAAATATTCATTTCGTTGTAGGAACTGTAGAAATTTTGTGGTTGTTTGAGTCATAGACCAAAAATTTTATATATAGAAACTAAATGATTTACGTTATGAAACAAGGTCAAAGAAAAATGCCGTGTTATGAATCAATGTAAGAGACTACCATAAAACAGTGTACCACAGACAGAAAGCTAAATTATGTTTTACACGTAATTCGACATGTAGTAATTATTTACTCTGTCACGAAAGTGTGTGAAATAAATTGTGATTAGTAATATATAACCTCTGTATCAATGCTTACACGTGACTTTGTATGTATATATGTATGCGTCTCTATTTATATATATGTAACACGGAAGGAGTAAATATTCGTGGGATTCGCGTTTTAAGTAAACAGGAGGAGATATTTACTCAATTAGTTCAACATTTTTGAGATTGCCTTAAAATATACAAAGGAAAGTAATACTAAAAACATATGAAAGTTAAGAAGCGTTACTGCGTTACACAGCCGGAATATAGTTGAAACATAATCATTAAGAAAAATAAATTCGACTGTCGAAACTACAACTCAGGAATAAAATATGCTTTCTATACAAGGATTGTGCATTTTTATTATAATGTTCATACATATTCGTAATGTTCATAAAACATATATTTTTATTGTGTGTGTTACCCTGTTATACAGCTGTGCTCCACTCTATGTTACGTGAAAGATTGTATGTCGCTATTTTCATGCGTAAAACTGCTACTTCTGTAAGGTCTTGAAAAATTTCTTTTTATTTACGAAGATAACAATTATTTAGTCATGAAAAGATAAATAGTAAGCTATTATTATTGCAATAAATTTTTTTCATTAACTCCAGCCCACTGATTGTAGAAATTGGTACATGACAAACACATATACGTGACGTATTTAATACATTTTATGTTAGGTGATGCTAAGATGACTTACAAAAGTCGTCTTTTCGGGTAACGAAAAAAAAAACACATTTAAATTTAGATCGAGTTAGTTAGTTGGCGAGAAAGATAAGTGGTAAGTAGGGATGTGCAATATTTGCATTATTTTTGGGTAGTAGACTATACTGACATCTGTTCGCTTGACATCTCCCATTGGTCTGCAATATCGTGACAAGTCGGAGAGATCTCTGGCAAAAAAAAAAGTTCCGTGTTAAAATATTCAGCCACATGTAAAGTGTTCGTACATAAACAGCGCTTGTTAATTTACGCGAAATGAATTTTGCGCTTACTCTTTCCAGTTCTTTACGTGCATGCCTGCAGCTAAGCTTCATGACCAACGATTAAATGTTTATAGCTCTCAGCGTTTTGCAGATCCACTTGCAAATCGAAGACGTGTGACGTCACAGCAACCTTACTCTGATTGGCATAGTCAATAATAAGAAACGTCTTGGCTTACGGATATGCAGCCAATAAGCGTGAGGCAGGATTGCATGATGTGCACAAAAGGATAGTCCACGGAAACATTTTTTTAAAACTCTGGGGTCCTTATATTTATAGGTGGGGACAGCTAATTTCACGTTCTTTTATGGCAGTTGACTAGATTTTAGAAGTTTATTCGCTCGTTCGACAATGTCGTGGTCTGCGGTGCAAAATTCTTATGTCCAATAATTTAAAGTTCTACTGCAAAGTATCCAACCTCCTGTAAAGTGGTTACATACGTCCAAGACATTCCATAGACTCTCGTGATCAATCAACTGACAGATTACTGACTGGAATGATTTGCTTGGACATACTCCATTGCGAAATAAATGACTGTCAAAAGAAAACCAAAAATAAGAAAAGAAAACATCAATAAGCAGAGTATGCTTTAGTCATCAGGATACATACACAACATGAAATTCCAAAACTGGAATCGGGTCAGGTAAAACATGGAACAAATAAAAAAAAATGAAATGACAGAAATCTAAAAAAGAAACCCAAGTAGACAATGCGACACAACGATGTGACGAAACAAAAATACAGTAGATATCAGACACTTAACAGAAATACAGCAAACAACACAATGATGAGACGAAACAAAACACAGTCGTTTTCCAGACAGTCAGTGTTAACGACGTTTCGGGAACTAGAATCTGTTCCCGTCATCAGGTAGACACATATGCGTTCAAGAACACTTTTTTCAGATTTTTGTCATTTCATTTTTTTCCTCTTTGTTCCTTGTTTTACCTGGCCCAATTCCAGTTTTGGAATTTCATGTAGTGTATGTATCCTGATGACTAAAACATACTCTGCTTATTGATGTTTTCTTGTCTAACTTTTTGTTTTCTTTTGACAGCCAAATAAATGCAGTCATACACTCCCATTGCACAGTTCTTTCAAAGCTCATGATAGATTACTTTATCTATGATATGTATAGGGACGTGAAGTCTAGCATGACACCAAACAATATCGTGTATTATACATAATTAAATTTCCTTAAAGTCAATAACTAGCCAAAATTATGCAGTTTTGAAACAATTAAGCTACATACAGTAGTACAAACAATTTCCAACATTTCTATGTAACGGATTTTTGTTATCTGCTCCTTCCAGGATTTAAAAAATAAGCATTACTGTAATAGCTTGGGACTGGAAAATTTCGCGAATGCAATGACCTGTAGGCTAGAATTCATTGTACTGTGCATACTCAAGGCCTGTCTATTCGTTCATTGTTTGCTGTTCCACTGAGTAGCAGCTAGTGGACAAATAGTCGGGGCTTGAGTATGTATTATAGTACAATGGATTCTAGCTTACAAGTCACTGAATTCGCGAAAATGTCCAGTCCCTAATAATAGCATAAATAGGGACCCATGGTCTTGGCAAGCTGGCCGCCCGAGCACCTAACACCACAAACTTATTCAAACAGAACTACCCGATCAAGGATTTATAACTATTTACCATTGGATACAATGCGAAAGCGAGATCCCCTACATTGCAAAAAAACTTCTTAAGAAGATTAGGAAGTAATTAACCTAAACACAGTATGGTACAGTTACCATACTTCCGCCTTGTAAATATGCAAACTTCTACAGTGGTTACAAGACAAGTCTGGTAACTTAAGTATAAAATTGATTGTTTTATAAAAAAGTGATATCATGAATGTCTGGGAAACAATTATACCATACCTAATTTATTAGCTCTCCTTTATCGCACGTGTCGTAAATTTATACAAACTATTTTTTTTTTAGTTTACTCCAACAACCTGTACCGAGAATTTCACGTTGCCACATACGGGCCATATAGGGTCGTGTGACGCTATCGACGAGGTCTGTCTGCAAACTAGCGGCGCTACACGTCAGACCCTTGATAGCAAAATAAGCTTGATTCAAGCTTGTAACAAGCTTGTCAAGTCAAGCCATAAGCTTGAATCAAGCTAACTAGTATCCACACGACAAGCCTGCAACAAACTTGCCAGGAAAGCTATATTCAAGGTTGCTGCAAGCCTGTAACAAGCTTGCCTCGTACAAGGCAGGATACAACTGTAAAAAATAAGCTTGACTCAAGCTTGAATCAAACTTACGAAATAGGGATTGTGATGGCAAGCCTAAATCAAGTCAACTGCAGGCTTGCTGCAAGCTTACATGCTAGCTGGGACATTGAAACCAGTCTGGAGGAGAAATATTTTCGCGAACATTTCCGGTTCATTGTTAAATCAGGTTCATTATAAGACCGTAATCCTGACCAAAATTTGTAATATTGCAGTACTTGAAACTAAAAATTATAGAGTACATAAGAAGGTTGAATAAGGGTTTCTGAAGAAGTCGACATATAATATTTTCCTTCGTACCTTGACTGATATATTCGTGCAGTTATTTAATTCACGTTGCATAATAATCGTATTTAGAACGAGTTAGTTTAACGTGTTAGTGTGCTGTGTATGTTTCTAGAATAAGCGATAACTTGGCTTTACAGTGTGTGGTAGTTCGACAGTCAGGGTCGCACTTGGGCGGAGTAGAGGTAAGTATATAAGGGCTGCTACGGGGGAGAAAGGGGAGGGTTGAAGGGAAAGCTCTCCAAAGACTTGGAGAGTCGCAGAGAAGACGTCAAGTTTAGTAAGAGATGTAGCGAGAGGAACAAAGCTGATCGCGCGCGGCGCTTATCGCCAGCCGCCACGCCTATGAAGCTAACCCTTTATACGCCTGGCGTCTCATCCCTCTGGAACTACCCCCTCTCTTTCTAACCCTTGTCAGCCCTCATTCATCCCCTCCTTCCTCCTCCGTCACGACCCGCCCACATTTATCCTGTCACTGTCTCCTGCGACCTGTGCAGGCCAGTGTCTCGCTTCTATACAAACATCTATATTCGCGCCTTCATAATGGGGTATACTTAATATGGTTTGTCTTATAGACACGCCTTGTGATACATTTTTACAGTAATGACCATTTTTAACTTTCATTGCTTTTTTTAATGAAGTTAAATACAATTTTTTTAAAAAACAAAAACATAGCCCATCACACGTTTTTTAAGAGTGAATTTTTTTTTCATTTCTGTAAGTCACGTGGTTATCCTTTCTGGTATAAAACCGTTTTATGAAAATTTTGACTTTAACATGCCTTACTAAAACTATCTTAGCTAAAAAAAAATCCAACAGAGTAAACCATCTTCACAATTTATGTCTTAAAACGAACCAAAGCTCGTACAATCATAAAATATATTTAAATTATTAAATTATTTTACTAAACTTCCCCCTTAAAGGCTTCAAGTGACCAAAAACGTTTTTGTATATTTCTAGTCTTATGTTGTATTTTTTTTATCAGTTCTATTGTGAGAAAAGTGTTAAAAAGTAAATTAAAATTTTTAAAGAAATAATTAGACAAATTTTTAGGAAATAAATAATAATAATTCGAAATACAAATTTCGAAACTGCGTTACATTAAGAAGTTTGTCTACATATTAAAATTAATTTTAAAATCATGAGTACACGGTAGAAAAGAGTCACGGAATCCATTATGGAATTTGTTTTATATGTTACGATAAATTTGAACGTACAATAAGGGTAGGTAAAAGGCGAAAGAATTGTTTGATTTCAAAGAAGTTTCTTCAGGAATTTCTATCATTTTAACACTTGAGTCAGTGTATACCACTACGATTAATTAATATTTCAAAAGTTGCATCGCATAGTATGTCACGTTATATTAATATTATTCATTATTGTGTTTGGAACATATACAAGAATTATTTTCCAGTTGGTTGCATGATTTCATCACATTTATTTAACGGCAATTTGACAAAATATGGATAACATATATACACAAAAAAACGTTTTGGTGTTTTAGCAGCCCTTAAAAGGTCGTCTTTCATCCTCCCCCATTATCATTACATTTAAACTTCAATTTACGAATCGTAACACTATATTCAAGGACGTTAATAGACGTTTATTGTTGTAGCGCGTTAGTATTTACAAATATCTTCGGGTTTCGTGACCAACTTTACGTACAAAAATGTTTTGCGAATAGCGAGCATGTACTCATTATTTAAAAATAAAGTTTTACAATTCACGCAGTAATGTATTTATTAGTTAGGTGTTACGGACTTATATGTCTGGTAATTAATTTGACCAGAGAGCTATTAAGACTGTGTTTCTAAACAGCCAATATAGGCAATAACACACTTATTCTAACACGATTAGTCGACACACCTTAACAAAAGTTTTAAGTTTCTCTTGTCACCAATAGCAGCTCTATGCGTCATCATAAAAACACTTTTTTTTTCACGGCCAGTAAATGCTTCCTATTTATTGAACCTTCGCCATTGCAGAACTACGTCGTCCCAATAAAAAAAAAGTGACCTATAACCAATCTTGAAAACCAAGAGTAAAAGAGTAAGACATCTTCCTCGTGTCGTTTCGTCATGCGACTACGACATCATCGTCATGTCATCCAGTCTTATGTATTACTTCGTCTTCTTTTTTTTAAATATGTTAATTCAATATTAAATTATTGGCCCTGGCTTTCTCAGCTGTTTTTCTTTCAATCTTTTCTTCGTTTTAAAACTACGCTACTCCATTTGCTTCTTAGAAATCTGACACAACTTCTAGTGAAGTCTATTATTATTTTATGGACAACTAATCTCTGCTCGTTTCATATTAATGTTCAGTCTTGGTTTACTCTATTATTTTATCTGTTTTACTCTTCGTTTTCTGTGATGATAAAGAGCTTCATGATGTATGTCGGTATCATTGCCAGTAATTACTCACTTACAATGCATGAAAAATTCAAATGTATACCAGTAGAAACTTCATCAAGGGCTAAAAACCGATCAATGAACTGTTATACATTCAACTTGGTCAATAAAAACACCGGAAAAACGTAAATTTTGCGAAATCGTCTTTGAAAAGGTAGTTAAATATAGCTTAGCGTAAGTGCATATGAAATGGTTTATGATTACAACACACTGTTAAAGTCACTATAAACATAGGCTATATTTTACTATTTTGTAAAAACTGGACAAAAAAAGGTTTTGAGAACTCCCTTGTATAAAAAAATTAAAATCACATATTATAAAATGGCAATTTAGAATCGAAATTGATACTATTTTGTTGAAATTCTTACAAAAATTATTATGGTAGTTATAGTTTCTAGTTAAATAATAGCGAAAACAACTTATGTCCAAATAAACCTGTTTCCTATTCTATCTTATATCTCCGACGTTATTTACACCTGTAAAACTATGGGTGAAAATACTAGATAACAATGCAACTACAAAAAAACTGTTGTAAAGTTAAATAAATGTTCATTCTCTCAACACGTGTTCCAAGAGGGTAATATTTAAACCTATCTGTTTAAATTTGTATTTATAGAGATTTCTAACCTTACTTCCAGTGATAGTCCGTCTATTGATTCTTTCAATTTTAAAGTACTTTCACTGTTATTTTCATCCAAACCAGTTACGTATTTTCTTGTTCCGTACAAAACTAAGCCTATTCAAATTTTTGCTTACTTATTATTAATATTCCAGTAGATATACTATTTCCATAAAGTAAAGCTTATATTTAGTGTAAAAACTTTTACCTATGGTTATTAACTGTAACTTAGTTTATATATAACTTAAAGTCTCACTCTACTGTGGGTTTTTGCAATTGATTACTAGTGTGCCGTTTGTTGGCACATGCTCGTTTTTTTTTTGTTTTGTCTAGTACGTCTATTTGTAGTGGTAACTAGATAATATTTTTTTATTTTGGCGAAGTTACTCCACCCCAGCACTGGTTATTTCTTTAATCTTCGGTAAACTTGTAATAATAGTAAACTGCTTATTATTTTATAAAGAAAATTTCAGGTAATTATTTATGTGCAGTTAAGGCAGTGTGGTATACTTATGAAACAGTTCTTGTGTAATACTTTTGACCAACTCTAATCATGATCTGATCATATTTGTTTTCAAGTGAATCAAACAAATTTTTTTATTGGTAAAATTTAAATTAAAATACCATGTTTTGACTATTAAAACACGTGTGTGCTTTAAAATATTTTGTTAAGGAAATATTGTTCGATACTGTCGAAATACTATTTTGGTAACATCAAGTAGCTACGACTCTATGCCGGCCTATAACCTCTAGGCATTCCTTTGTCTCGACCTTGTTGTCTCTTACACATCATGTCGTGAACATCAACCAAACACTTAGTGTTCTTTATCCGTTTATAATGTCGTAATCCGACAAGTTTTCCGCCTAGGGTGAGTTTATTCTTTCAATTAATTATTTTTTGCGCCCTAGTGTTACATTGTTTTTATGACGTTCTTTAAAATTATATTTTGTTTGCTTGTTTAATGTAGCGGTCCCCGCCACGCGGTTTCTACTCTTTGCTATATAGAAGGAAGCCTATCCAAAATTTGAGGGATTTGGCTTGTCTACATCTTCCGATGTAGAAGTAATTTTATTTCTACTCGTCCTTTTGCTGTACCGTGATCGGTAGTCATGGGCGAGATGGAGAAGTAACATCTTTCGGCGGTGGCAAGAGTGTCCCCATGAAGGACAGCCAGGAAAGTCCAGCCAATATATTTATTTTCCTTCTCTCGTCCTAACTACTTGATGTGCACACAGTTCTAATTATTCTATTTGAGACATTGTTTAATATTCGATCACAACCTCTGCAAAATTAATTGAATAACGAAAATTTAAAATTTGTTAAAATAGGTAATATTAAAATGTAAGTTAATTAATTTTTGTGTTGGGGATCCCCTTGTTTGACTTAATTATGAGATTCTTAAGCCATACGTGCTTTTCTTGCTTTGTTAATGTACCGTATTGGTTAATTTACATACACCAAATACTCACTGTGCAAATAATTTATTGTTATCTAATCTACTGATCAAGGAATTAAAAAAATAATTTTTTTCTGAATTATTACAATTTTATTTACTAGACCTAACTCATTTCATAAAGTTTAATATACAGAGGCTCTCATGATCCAAATTTAAAATTAAATTAATTTTTTGTATGGTATATTAAATTAATTATCTTTAATGTGAAGTGTTAGGGAAAGGAGGCTCGGCCCTTTCTCTGACCTATAATAAGGAGCACCGATCAACAACTTGTGTCCACGTTAGTACTGTATTCCCCTTTCTTTGCTTGGCTGGCCTAGGAGCTGCCTTGATCGGTTTACCCTATTGGTTTACCCTTCCTGGACCTCCTAGGTTGGTTGGTAAAGTTTGGGGAAGTTCCACCCACCAGTACACTAGGTTGACTGAATACTACATATATGTAAATTTTAGTAACTACTTCTGCATAACTAATTTGAAGTGTTTTTTTTTTAAATATTTTTCTAAGTTATATCTTAATAATTTTATTTACTCAAATGCTTACCCAACTAACTGTGTAACTTTGCATCATTCGTCTTCTCTACTATATCTGAGTGTAATTAAATTTATAGAGACAACAAATCGAGCATGTTCCAGTGGACCAGAAACGCACTACCGTAACCACTAGCTTACTGATATCTTACTGAATGAAAGAAATTTCGAATTTAAAATTAAAAAAAAAAAATAAAAATATGTACAGTACATTTGTAACACACAAATCGACAAGATTAAGAATGCTGTAAATAAACAGTTTCAAGTGAAAAATGCAAAAATAAAAATTCTAATGAGTACTAAAGAGTACTAAAATAATGGAAAGAGTGATAGAAATTTAGAGTGTTGTCCGTTTGAATCACAATCCTAATAACTAATTACTGAATTAACTATAGATGTATGGCACTTACGAAAACGCAGGTATTATCTTCTCTGTAGTATTTATCATGTGATCGGATTTACTGAGTCGATAAATGTTTAACGGTTTACTTCCGAGCATACGAAAACTTCAAGAGTTGTACGTTGGTGATGAATTAAAAAAAATGCGGTGAAATCTGCAGATGCGGTGTATTTCAGTCACCGTAGACAAGTTCAGACAGTGCAGCATATTCTTTGGTACTGGAACAGTATAAAACACCGAAAATATATGTTATTTTGTGTACACACGCGGGAGCCTATGTTTACTATCTACGCGTTCTTTCGTGTGTTTCGTCTGCTGGCGGCTATCTACCCTGCTCCCTAGCAGGGTAGATCTTAGTATATGCGGCGAAGAACTCGAGTAAAATATAAAGAGATTTCGGACGGAGGTAGATTGCATTCGCATCAGGTTTTCGGACGACTTTAGAGTAACTTCAACTCTATCGAGCAGGTGGAGTACGTTTTTCGTAAGCTCCTACAGTTCCTCGGGTAGCGCAGGAGAAACACGGCTGCTGAGGTTCCCAGGCCTCCCCTCTCCCTTCCTCAAACGACCCCCCGCCCCACACGGAGACACGTGGCGCTTGACACACGCATGTGGCGACACGGCCGGCAACCTCACGCACTCGACGCACTCCAAAGACGTTGTTACGCTGCTCTTTTGTTACATGACCAATTTGAACGCTGATATATCGCAGGCGAAGATATGGAGTTGTGTACTTCAGCAGGGGTGGGGTTAGCGATATTTTTTTCAACCAAAAATAACTTTGGTAAAGGACATCGTATGTTATGGGCAGCAATATGGCGCCGTTCAATTAGGTAACAAACAGAGACGGACAGTTAGCATTAGTCTTGCACTTCTTGCAGTGGTGGCTGAAAACATTTGACTACTCCCAGGAATTACCAGGGTTGTAATTATTAACTTATCGTTACCTAATTGGTAAAACCTCGCAAATCGATAGTATGAAGATTGGATATTCAAGCCCTTTTGTTAAAAGTAAATATAAAATTTTCAATTATAATAATCGTATACAAAATTATGTATTTTTCTCCTTTTTTCTGAATGGATGCAAAATGGAGTTACGAGGTTTTGCAATTAAGGTGACGTATTAACACTGCGGTAGATTAACGAACGATAACTTTATCACAAGTGCGTGACTCAATGCAATGGCGGTCAGTGATAACCAATTATAAACTATTGCTATCGATATTCATCGTTACTATTCGATCAGAAAACGTTCAAATCTGAGCCCGATGCATACCAAAAGTGTAGCATTTGCAACGATTTTTTGATTCTTGCGAACAAAACTGACTTGTAGAGTAACATATATGTGCGGAAATTATCCTATTTTAGCTTGAAGATGGAGAGAGAGAGAGAGAGAGCAGGAAGTTTTACGAGTTAATGGTGGAATCACATAGGCGCGACAGAAGCGAAACGACTGGTGCGATGCGAATCTAAACATTCTCGTTATAGTGAAAACACTAGTTTGGCTGCCGTGCGGCAAATACTAAACAAGCATTATATGCAAATAGTTCATTGCTACTACACACTAACCACTCTAGTACGATAGCCACAAATGTTTACAGTATTTCATATTTTTTAGTTTATTTGTAGAGGCACGATTATTTCGCGTATTGATTCTAGGTCAGGTTGAACGTCAACAAAGCATACTTCTCTGTCATCGTTGTGATCGGACAATAGTTGTTTCGATACACATTTAATGACTGCAAACCAGTAATAAATAAGGAAATAACTCGTGGTGAAATCACGTGGTACCCGCATGCATGGTTAGAAGCCAATGAACAATCGACAATGCCCAGTTCGTGTATAGAACTGAGAAGTCTAGACTGATGTCAGATGAATACACGAAATAATCTTGCCTCTATTTATTTGTAGTATATTTTAATTACCCACTTGCATTCCGAAATGTGGGTATAAACGTACAATTACACGTTTGCTTGGAAAGGTTAAAGCTGCTAATGTTCACCGTCAAAAACCACCACTAGACCACCGTGACTTCTGCATCGCTTAGTGTTTATTTATTTGTTTACATTCAGTGTACAGTTCAGCAATAATTATTTCTTATACAGCACGCAATTAATATAAACATTCATTTTATTCCAGAAAAATATTTTTCAGAGGTTGTGATCATTGCATAACTAATTTCCGGCGAACTTACGATTTTTGTAGGCTACACATTTTTTTTTGCAAACAAAATCCTTTTAACATTATAAACTAATAATTCCACACTGAACATTTTCTACACTTATAAAAGTTTGTACAACTGCAAAGAAGTGCCGTGTTATATTTTACAAAATATTTTACAGTGCAGGAACTGTCGGTATAGGTAGCCTACATAAAATTCCTTTGTAGTATTACAAAGATTACCTTTGTAACTTCATAAACTAATGATTTTACAAAGAAAATTTTTGTACTTTTACAAGAATTTGAAAAGGTACAAAGAAAATCCTTGTAAATTTTACAAAATTTTTTTAGAGTGTGTTGTGTCACCCCAAAAAAAAGGCGGTTTTTGTACGTCCCATATATTTCCATAGACACTGCCACCCCCTGGTTATTCCCAACTAAGGTTCCCACAACACGAAAAGGGCAAACGAATACCTATCGAACATACTTGACGTATAGTTCATATGCTCATTAAATACAATTAAATAACTAAAAATTAATATACAGACATGCTATCTGTTCATAACACTTACCTTTATGTTCCCAATATAAATTTAAACAGCATATTATATTTGTTTTAATAACATAAAAATAAGTTTGAAAACTTTACTTTTATATTTTTATAATGGCAGTACAGTAATTTGATTAGTGTTGTTAGGGAAATTGTTTTAGTATTTTGCTGGATATAGGCTAGAAATAGTTCAACGTTATGCTTTTTAATATGAGGATTAATTAGATGCTTAATGTTGCCAACTGAATTCGTAACGAATATTTTTATCAAAACAATGTTTATTTCAGTAAATACGTCTAGAAAACACAGTACATGGGATAAAAGTACTTCAATAAAGCAACGTATGGTATGCCTGTATACCTACCTTCAAAAGTGAAAAGAAATTGCCCTTAAAAATTTAGTCTTCTAAGGTTTGCAGTAACGTAGATCTTGAATCGGCTAACTTAAGAAGAAATAGAGAGAAATGAGGTTCTAAGTTTTTAACATAAAGTCGTAAATCTGATATGGTACGTTTGTTGGCAGCAGTGGCTACCTGGCTGACTTCATTGATAACACAAATCAATCCTCTTCCTCAGCTCTGTTTACATGCGTGCACAGCAAGAGGGGGAGTGCTGTCTATTGTACGGAAAAGAAGGAGAATATCCTTGTTGTTGACACGTCTTGACAAACGATCGGAGTAAGCTGAACGGCCGCTATAAAAATGTTCTGGGATCACTGACCAATGCGCAAACTTTTTCAGTCTGTTTGGCCGTTGAGCTTAAAGCAATGGGGATGGTACCTACAAAACAATTTAATATTAACACGATTCTTACAATATATTTTGCAACAAATGCAACCACCTAAAGTAATAATTCCGTGTTTATTTCAATTTTGATATTGTGCTTTGGAAATGCTATATTTTCAAACGCCACCGCACACATTGAAAACACGTTCTTATTGGCTAACATGCGTATGACGAAAATGGACAGTTGCATTCGTTTGCCATCACCCGCCAGACATTATAGTAGGTTTTGCAATCTTACACTGACTTAAAAAAACGACAATTTTAATGAACCAGGTTTCTTAGAGGCTAACTGGTAAAATTTGCTCGTTCTCTTTGCATGCAACATATAGTTGAAGATTTTCTTTGTTAATAAAGAAGATTTCACTGGTACTCAGTGAGTTGAGAGGAGTGAAGACAGCAAGGTAGTTCTCACACGCTGCGGCGTTTTAGTGGTAGGTTTGAGTTTATGTCAATTTAGTTCAAATTCCGGAGTGATAAGAACTTACTATGAGAATCAATTTTATTGTGTCAAATCCGCACAAGAACAATAAACCGTGGTTTAAAGTCAACCGCATGAATACCGCATGCGTAAAATAATTTACCAACCGAGCTAACAGTTTGAATGCGTATAAGCAAACCTGCTGGCTCTTACAGACTGGTGATCTACCATTCTGTTTGCGCGAGTCGGAAACATAATATAACACATTAATTTATATATTAAAAATCAGCTTCTCTTCCAAATTATTGTTACGTTTCTTGTGACGACCGCGAGAACTGTCGTAGCGGTGCTGCCATATATTGACGCATTTCGCAAAACCCCACCCATCTCTCTGTAATTATCAGCCAATAATAGAGGACATGCAATCGGCTATTGGCTAAGTCGTTTCTACAGGCGGGGTGGTCACACAGTGGAACAGAAAAAACCCAACAAATTGGACACCCAACGAGACTTGATCGAAACGTTTTAACTTAAAGAAGAAGAACTCATTCATTTCATGAATACCGTATTATACGGTATACAACACTCTGAAATAACCTTCGTATTTATAAACTACAATTTTTTCGCTAATAGGATACACTTTCAAGTTTTTTTTTTTTTAAACCACGCAGTCCGTCGTGTATTGTCACACGGCGCAGTAGTAAATACTGTATTTGGAGTTAATTTAATTGTATTGCTGCACAAAGGAGCTACTATAGACACACAACTATTCAAGAGACCAAGCCATACCCGTTCTTACCACAAAAACAACTGGATTTAATGCAATTTCACGAACTAATTGTAAATTGCTGTAAAGTTAAGAGTAAACAGACATGCAGTAACATGTCAACTGACGTCACACGGGCATCAAAATGGCGGTATTCGTTTTTACTTAGCTAAAATTATCGCTCTTTTTACTTACGTTTTTTCTCGGGTTAAACAGACGCAAAAAAAAAGTGTAGTGCCGGTATTCATTAAACTGAACGTTCTTTTAAATAAAAAATATAAAAAAGTAATATCCCAACTGTCTTGACTTTTTGTAACATTTCAGCCGACATTGCAAAGATATATTTCCTTGTTATTTCTACACACAATCATTGAATGTTGTTATTAGTACATAAACACAGTCATGTTCGTGGTTCTACTGTTAGACATATTCAATTATCTTCTTTAGTTATTTCGTAGAACGTATTTGTAGGTAAAATGTAAAGATTTTAGACCTTAGTAATTTATGCAAACTTGATTAATATATACTATCACATAGGCTACGACAAAATTTTAATAGGTAAAGTCGAATTCGTAACATTTTGGTTAACTAACTCGTTAACTGAATTGTAATTCGAAGAAATATTATATAGAAGAAAAATATTATCTGTGCACAGTAATTATACTTTTTAATGCTTTACAAGTAATATTTTTGTAAGTAAGCCATAAACTTTTTTGGCATACTGCAGGTGAAAAATTGTCTGTTAACAAAATTATATAATTTCAAACATGTTAAAACAATACGGACAACGGGATTTTCACTACACATGCAATCAATTGTAGTCGTAGTTATTAATTCCATATTGAAAATGGATTTAATAATTTCCAGCTGGATTATTTGTACATTTACAAACATTGTTGAGACGACTCGTTTAGATGTTAATGAACTGTGGAAAGACAAAACAATTCTGGGTGTAGTTTTGCGTCATTAATTTCAATTGACGTAATACGTGACGGAATTCGTACTTGCACTTAACCCAGCATGACCGGAAGTTCTGCTAATGGATCACGCGTTTCAGGATATATTTTATTTCACAGAACACACAAACGGGTTTTAAAACTTTCGTTCCGATATAAAAGCTACCTTTAACTTGCTGAACTTTTCCTACAGTATCTACCCTTTTCAAATAATACTATTGTTTCCTTCGTTTGTACATATTTATTATTTTAAAAATTATTGGTACCACAGGACCTGTTGTATTAAAACCTCAGTGCTTATAATTCTTTTTTTACATTTTTGCCGCAGCATTCACGAAAACATGAAACGAAGTATGTGGGAATGAACCATTCCGATGAATATAATTTAAAAACGTACAAATAATATGTATATTTCTTGCAAATTTGTGCTGCATAAATGAACTTTTGTTAATTAATGTATCTTAAGTACCATCGTCAATGTACCAAACAAATTTTCTCGTATACAATGAATATTCAATTTTAAAGTAACTGCTTCTCCTTTACTGCAATCTTAAATCAATTTATTCTTTAGTTTGATCCAATAAGCTACCGTCTGTACCGTGCAATTTTGTCAGTAGCTTAATTTATGAATGCGTAAAAATAAGCACTGATTAAAATAAATATAAAATTAAGAGGAAACTTGCGTAGTGCTCTAATGTTTCATTAAATCACCTTTAATATATACACTGAATAAAATTATGCGAATACCTACGATTACTATTATACCTTTTTATAAATACTTATATTAGAGTCAAGTTGACTTTGCATCACAGGATCAGAGACATACGAAAAACGGTTGAGCTGACACCGTTAAGACATGCAATGAACAAATGAGATAAGTTCAAAACGTTCACTATTTAACTGCAAGGCAACAGCTAGAGCTTATTTATAGGAGAATTGATTTGCCGTATAATTTAAAACTTAATTATTTTATGCAAACTGGTAAAATATTCGAGTGATTAAAAATAAAGGATTTGAAGGTATGGTATTTCAGAAAATATAGAGAGAAAACTAGGAAACCAAGAAAATCATATTGAAATTAAAGAAATTCATATAATCATTAAAATATTAAACAAATAATTAAAATTCCATGGAATCAACGTTGCAAATGCGATTTTGAAACAGTAAAAGTATGCAAAATAATAGGCGATTATTAAGATGACTGTCATAATACTATGTAAAATGCGCTAACCATATAATATTCTTAATTACCTACTCAGAGTTAAAATGATTCTCATTTCAATTATTTTATAACATTAAAACACTCGTCGCCTTGCTAGTAGGCCGATAACACAATCGTTAATCATGTCCGTGGTAAAACTTGTTTATTCTATTTCATTTAGTTTTCAGGCAAAATATCTTTATACGGATGGTTGGCCTTCTGCACGTTTAAAGAGGACAAAGAACTTTCATTGAGGAGACACATTTTATCAACTTTCCTTAACATTAAATAATAATAATAGAAGGTAAAATAACTGATTGTATCTTATAGGAGATCTGTAAGTAATAAGCTTGATTATAATGGATTTCTACGAGTGGAAAACCGAAAAGAAGAATAAAAATTATAAACTGTATTGTTTACTCGTATTCAATTAATCGCCGGAGTAAGCAGGCTTTGAAATAAAAGTAATTTTAGTGGCCGCTTTATTCCTACTGCTTTTGAGATTAATCTTTTTGTGTCTAAACGAGAACTGATAATCGAAATATCTTCTTTCACTTCAGTTGAAAATAAAATTTTCTGTGTGGTCTAATTTTTTCTTGACAAATAACTATGATGTGGTTTCAGATAACTAGTTCACTAAAAATTTTCCTTGAACTAAACAGCTGAAACTAAAGTGTTGTTTATGACGTCATTTATAGCAGAACAGTAACTAAAATGGCTAACACCGTAACAGTAATAGCCAGACACCAGAGAATCGCATAGCGACATGAAAAATAAAACAAAGCTCCTTAGTACTGTGTGCATCCTTTCTGAGCAGTTACGTGAATATATTTTGGTCAGCACCTAATATCCAGATCTTTGGCGCTGGTTAAGGGGTGACATGAGCACGGAGCAGCGCCGGAATGAAAGGGGCTGGGTAAACGGGAGACCTCCGAGAAAGCCCGCCACCAGCCACATTATCTGGCATGATTTCCAAATGCAAAAATCTTGGGAATCGAACCCGGATTGTCGTGGTGGGAGGTGAATGACTTAGCCACTGCACCAACAGCGGTCCTCGTTCTTCAAAGACCTCCATTCCCATAGTTTCCTCTTCTTCTGTGACGGTTAATTTAGGTTAGTTTAAATTAGCTAACATTGGTTTACATTGGTTTAGATTAGTTCAAAATACGGAAAAATATCTATGCTCTGATTCAAATGTCGGTTATTTAGGCTAAGAATCTACAATTACAAATAATACAGTGCGTAGCAACTGCTCGTGCCTGCGCAGAACGGTGTGTAGCATCATTCTCTCCTGTCGCCAGGATCTAGTTGACGCCAGAACCACTGCACACAACAGTATTCCATAAAATTTCTAGTTACTCTATTGTAAGGCACGATGCATTTTTGTGTTTGCTGGTTATTGCGAAATGAGCCATTACGAACTTTTGACGTATGTTCTCCTATGATATTAAAAATTGTTGCTATAGTAATTTCAATATACGTGCTTGGATTAAATAAAAGCGTTCAACCGTCCAAAAATTTACTTTTGAAATTTCATTTCTTCAATTGTTGGATCCAAATATACGACTTTTGTTGTGTTGATTTAAAATATAAAGTGAATAATAAATGTTGTCATTTTCATACCCAGCAAACGATTTCATTACAAATAGAAACATTTGCCTTTGAGGACATTTTGTTTGCGATAAAAAAATATTGCTGTGCAGAAAAGAAAAGTTTGAAAATAAAAATAAATAAAAATAAAACTTACGTTCTGTATTACTACGTTTTTTCTTTAAAATTTTTCTATGAAAATAATCAAAGTTTCATTGCAGCAAAGGTTACAATTATTCGACATAAAATCTGTGTTAAAAATACCAATTATTCAACATAAAATCTGTGTTAAAAATACCACAGCAAATTCCACCATGAAGATTTTCATTATAACATATTTGGTTATCTTTACTGTAACAATGAAACAAAAATCTTTTCTGCTGCAAAGTTACTTGCAGTGACTCATATTTCAACAACATTTTTCTTTGCAGCATTGTGCATTACTGTATGTTGTGGCAAAGGAGGTGCTTAAGATTGTATTAGCGTTCTATATTAAATAATTATAGTTTTAGTAGTTAAACCTGAAATGAATGTGCTTAAAGCCATGCTCTGATGTTTCTACTCTTATTGTAGTAGTTATTTTATCAAAATTAAACGAGAGCAGACGTAAAAAAACCTGTTTAACAGTTTTTTCTAAGTTTTCTTGCCGGGATAGATAAATCTTACAAAACAAGAAATTATACGTTTTCGTCCTAAAAGTAAATTAACCAGAGTTCCGTTAGTTAAAAAATAGTTAAAACCATAGCAATTACTGTCGTGAAAAAATCAGCTAGCATGGAGAAGACGATTTAAACAAGATCGCCAAAAGATTTTTGATGCTTCTCTCGTTTTGGAGTAAAATAAAATAATATCACAAAAAGGAGAAACACGAGAATGACGGACATGTTTTGTGTCAACTGAATGCTATCACTGAGAACGAGAAGCCTATAAGTGCAATCATAATAGTGGGAATGCAATTCGTCAACCGTCGACTCGACCGAAGTGGAGCTGTCCAACTCAGAATCGAGATACGCAGAGTAAGGCACGACCAGACAAGAAGAGGTTATTTTTAAATAAGATAACCGTAAAAACAATCAACGACCATGTACATTTGTAATTATTGAAAACCCTCACCCGTTTCTTCGTTGTCTGTTGGGACGTCGGCAGTATGGTGCACGCCTTCCAGTGACAAAACATGTGGCTACCCTGATTACACTCAACTGCAGAAAACCAATACCATAGACGTATCGTAACTTCATTTTTATCTATGTAATGCTACTTATGTATTTATATATAAATACATACATACAATATACATAAACATGCACACATCCACACACATATATAAAATATACAGGATGTATCACAAGTCCGGTCTCATACGACAATTCGCATTCAGCACGTGCAAACATATTCGTGACTGTAAATAAATTTTTTTTAGGTCATAATGGCACGTGGAGGTAAACACACTGCAGTCGTCATGCTTAAACACATTGCGTCACTGCTACAACGTTCCACACTTTAACCACTTATATTTAGCTTATGAGACCGGACTTAAGGGACATTATGTATATTTATTTACATATTCACCAGTATATACATATACGCATACATACAAAAATAACCTATTATAAAGCAACACAGATTATCCAAACGAACTTTAAAACGAAAAAAAAAATTTAAAAGGTTTATTTATCTAATACAAGTATCTACTAGTGTGCATGGACAATGTATATTTACTGCACAATGAAACCTTGCGTCACAATTAAGCACTGATTTCGGTGAAGACTGTAGGTGACCCGTTCCAAGCCAGAACACAAAGTTCAAGAGTTCATTCGGGGGCAAGGCCTGGAAATATTTATGCCCTTCCTTGGAAACAGCTGGATGGGAAGTCGACTAGTTAAAGTGCACAGAAGAGGCAAGCCGCACGCATACGTACCAAGTATGGCAGTAGGTTGATTCGATACATATCAATACACTATTCGACAAAGTTATTTTCGTAAGTTCGGATCGTATAAATCCGGGTACACTGTAAAATAATATGCTAGTATTCATTAAGCGAAATTATTATATGTAGTAAACACCAAATAGTGTTTTGGTGACAGCAAAACGATTTGTGGTGGACTCAAAACATAATTGGCAGTCTAAAACCTACCACAAAATTTTAAAGCTGCCACAGAATATTGTTTTCCGTGTAGAAGGTGTTACTTGTTAATTTTCAAGAAATAATACCTCTTTAGCTGCAAAGTCATACGTGCTTACAATTCGTTACATTGCGCGGGGACGCGTGTATGTGTGAACCAAGGTGATGCGGGTTCGTTTCCCGGCGGAGTCGCCCTGGATTTCTGTGCGTGGGTATCGTGACGGTTGATGCCGTTGGTTTCGGGGTTTCCCTGGGGTATTTCCATTTCTCTTCAAATTAATTCCGGTGATGCTCCAAACTCATCTAATATCACCCCTCTCTGGCTCTAAAACCCATTATGATAAGAACTAACAAAACACTTCACTTACATTAACAGTGGGCGAGCAAAATACGCATGTCACGGCTGGTGAAATAATGTGGCGTGAAGAAAACGATATCCCAAAACATACGCTGAAATAATTAACAAAATGTAAGACGGTCTGATACTTAATACATGGCTGTCAACACGGCTATCCATCCAGAACATTTATGAAAGAGTCCACAACCAATGAGGGCTGAGGAAACAAATACACTTAACAAAGTTCAGTGGCACGTAGATGGGTACCATTGGTTCCAACACTCACGACTAGAAACGCTTTATTCACTTGATGGGGTAGGTAGCACGGGTTACGAAATTTGTGAATGAAGTAAACAAACACAAAAATTAATAAATCATATTTTATACATTTTACCTTTAAAGGGATTGGCGAGTGGAAAACCGAAAAATTGTACGTGCAAATAAGTGTATTTTAGAGTGACCATTGCGGTTACCTTACAACAAAACTTACAGTTCTAACGGTATTTACGAGAAGTTTGTTAGGAATTTATAAGTTTACGCGCATTTCTAGAACGCCCTTTCATTATCACTGTCATCAATGAGGGAGAGAATACTTACTTAATGACTTGAAGTACTGATATTACCAATTTGACTAATCAGCTGTTGCCTGAAACATGTTTCAGTCTGGCAACTGCAGATCGGTCTAATAAGTAATATAAGTACTTCAAGTCATTAAGAAACGCTTAAATTATTTTAAGCCAACTTAAAAAAAATTAGGTTGTCAATTTTGTTGAAATTTTTTATGTTTGTTACCTCAGAATTGTGTAATTTATAAACCAATTTGGAAAATTCTTTTTGTTGTTGTTGGAAACTGGATAATTTTGAGGTGGTCCCGTTTAAATTTCATTCGTATTGGACCTTGGATTTCGAAGATACACCAGAGAACTCCTCGATATTGAACAGAAAAAGTATAGTGATTGAGAAATTGGTAGGTTTATGACAATCCAAGACTAGGTAGGTACCTAAGCATGGTCAAGGATGTTCTGGACTGACTTGGACTGCGAACGGACAACGGGACTCCTTAACAACAAACAGCACGAAAGTGGACGGTAGGCACCGGAACGCCGTAAAAATCCAGAAATAAAAAAAATTGTAACAAAAATAACACTGACATAAAAAAAAATCTACTCTGAAAAATGCACTAAAAAGTAAAAATAATAATTACGTTATTTTTAGACTACGCGTAATACAATACATTTATTTGTGTGTATATATATATATATATATATATATATATATATATATATATATATATATATATATACACACACACACACACAAACAATTATTGTTATTTTTGGAGTCGGTGCCAGCCAAGGTTAACAAACGTGTAACGTAGTAGCGTAGGTATACATATAATTTAATGAAATGTAACGTTGGCTGCAACTAAGCATATCTTAGTCGACACGAAGACAGCAGCCGCGCGGCGTTCATCAGCACGGTGCGCAGCGGAGGGGCTGGGAGGGGAGCAACCTGAGTGAGCGACCCAAATGCCGGCAGACGCGTGAGGGCAGACGTCGTTGACAGTTGTGTGCGATATCTACATTTTAGAAGCGCTTCTATGCTATAAGCTTTCTCTAATTATATTAGATTGTGGTTTCTTGATGCTTAGATTCGCCTTAATGTATTTAAATTCATTTTACACATCTGTGTTCATTTGTCAATAGATTTTCTAAGTGTCGCTTTAAGTCCTTGTTTTGTTTATTTTTGTAAATAAGTTTGTTTCTGTTTATTTGTAATTAAGTTGTCACTTTAGGCAGTTTTGTTCATTTGTAAATTGGTTTAGTGAGGTGTTGCTACATTACCGAATTAACGTAACTTTAATGATATTTTGTCAATTTTAGGCAATTGCGACAAATTTCTTAAAAGCTTGGCTGACACCGTCTCCAAAAATAACAATAATTGTATGTTATTCTACTAATGAATTATTGTATTCTAAGTAGTCTAAAAATAACGTAATAAATTATGTTTTACATTTAGTTCTTTTTTCAGAGTAGATTTTTCTGAAGTCGGTGCTATTTTTTGTTAAAAATGTTTATTCTCTCCCTCATTGATAATTATATGACATTCAACCTATGTTAAAGTACAGGTGTCCTAAAATGTGCGTGATCTTCTAAAGTCCTCATAAATTCCTCATGAATACAGTTGCAAAACCCATTTTGTTGTCAGGTCACGTAACTTTATATAGGTAACCACAAAGGCTATACTCTAAAAGGCACCGTGTATAGTTTAATAATTTGTTAATTTTCCATGCGTCAATCCACATAACGAACAATACTAATACCGTGGCTTAAAATTTCTCTTATCGACGTCAGTTTATTGACTGCACCACCGGTCATGACTTTTCAAACTATTGGAAAGTGGCCTGGCGTATCTCGAATGATTCGAGCGGCTACTTGAGTACGTACATTTACTTTCATCATTTATCAGCTGCTATCATGTAAACAAAGAGTTTTTGGACTAGGGTTTATGGTTAATATGATCATGCTGTACCTATTTAACTACTACTGAGTTTATCTTCACTCCGAATAGAGAAATTCTCTTAGTTTAAAAGAATGTAATCTTTGAGTAACACAGCAATGAGCATATCATTAGCTCCAATAACTTAACTGGTTTTAAATATACGTCCAAAGGTGGATTGATACCTTGTGTAACGAGGTTAGCATGAATATGTCAACATTTCAGGTTTAGGCATTCAAGAAGTAACCCGAGTATTGTTTTCAAGCACCCAGTAAGTCACAAGGCCATGTATTGCTTTCAGACGTTGTACACAACCTGATGATCGAGCAAACCCTGTCAAGTAATTGAGCAAACCTACTTAACATCAGCAGGTTACTAAATATAAGCACTTTCAGGGTGACGCGTGGTTTGTTTGGTCTCTTCAAGCTGCAAAAAAAAAAATATTGCTCTACGTACTTGCATGGTTTATATATTTCAGAAGCGTATCAAAATCGTTATCACGGTCGACTATAAGTTTCCTTGTGTGCCTTTTTAGAGCCGACAAAATGGCAAAAAAAAAAAAACGGACATTTCAGTCAGTTTTAGCTGCTAAATTTTCTATACATATAATACAAAACGTTGTTCTTTAGTATTTATAATAATTTTGTCTTTACTTGTATGCCATAAAATACTGTATGACCGTTTAGTAATTTTCACATAACTTTGGACTCACGAGGTGATTTTGGGACTTTACAAAAATTCTTTGATAAGTATATGGTAGCCATGAATAAAGGTATTTACTTGCGGTAAATTCTGAGCAATAAATATCCGCATGATGTTCAATTAATATTCATTCACAGTTGACAAACACGGAAAATGAAAATGTCATTTAAGTGTCCCTAAAGTCACTCCACGTGTCTAAAGTCCACCCCGCTCACAGTACTGGAAAACTGCACTCTAGTTGAGCTCTTTCCGCTAGAAGCGAAGAGGTAGGTGGCCAGTGAAAAAATTGGCCTTATTATCATCGCGTTTCCATATCCCAATCTGACAAGATTACTTCAGACAGACGAAACCCTTCACACGAAAGCCATTAAAGAATTATATGTATATAGGCATTCATCTCAAAGTGTGCAAGTCCACGAATTCGCCTGGTGTGGCTGCAACCACGCCAGATAGAATGAGTAAAGGAGAAGCTAGTGCAAATTGAAGGCTGGTTTCCATTACCCATACAATGCAACGTATAAGCACACAAGTGATTCCGTCGACAGTTTAACTTGTACGATGACATGATTTATCCTACCGGCACACAGAAGCGATTTCCTAGAACATTTGCATTCAAGATGATGATGATGATGGTATATGTCTAATTCATCACACTCTGCTTTAATCACCAAAAATGGATAACGTAGGATATTATTTTCAATATATATATATTCATATGAAAGCCACACTTGGTAGTTTTACAGTGATTGTTATAACATTTTTAAGACACATAATTTTAATATCGAATAATCCCCACACTGCATTTCTACAAATATATTTTAAACTATACTTAATTGACTTAGTAGCAATAACTAAATCAGTTTTCAGATTTCTGCATCCAAAGTATCAAGCAATTTTGTTATGGAAACAAACCAAAATTTAACAACATGATATTTTGTGAACAAACTGAGCATTATTTTGCAAAACGCTTACAATGAATCGTGAATAATATGCTGCTCTTAGAGCCACATCTATAAACGGCTTTCGAATGACAACAAACTGCTATCCCCATAGATAAAGCATTTATAAGCAGTTGGTTGTCATTCGAATGCCGTTTATAGTTAGTCTAGAATTATTTCAAAGCATGCCGTCAAGAAGACGTTCAGATTATTGCCCCAAACGTAAAAAAAAATACGTAGATGGCCTTAAACTAGTAAGAATGCAATAACTATACTAATCTTATGAAATTAAATCGCGAATATATATATATATATACAGTAAAAAAATTTTGTACTTTTACAAAAAGGTTTTTTGGAAACCAGTTTCCAAAAAAGTTTTTTGTAACACTACGAAAATATTTTGTAAAATTTACAAAAATCTTGTAAATTTACAAATTTATTTGTATATTTACAAACATTTCTGTAAGTATACAAACAAATTTGGTATATTTACAGCTAATATCTGGTTCAGTTTACAATAATTTCTTGTAGTGTTACGAAAGATTTTTTTGGAAACTAGTTTCCAAAAAAAAATTTTTTGTGAAAGTACGAAATGTTTTGTAAAATGTGAAAGGTCTCCTAGGTTTATTTTGTTTCAATTCGAAAAATCTGCTCGTTAGCATTATTTTACTAGTTCCCAAATTTGTTTACGATATTTGTAACCACTTTAAAAAGGTTTCTGACATCTTACTTTTATTAGCTGACTGATAATGTTCTGATATTACGTTACAAGAATTTCCTTGTAAATGTACAAAATTTTTTTACTGTGTGTGTATACATATATATATATATATATATATATATATATATATATATATATATGTATACACACTTGATTTGTACTAACCTTAAATGTTTTCAAGGTTTAGTCAAAATTATTATCATGAAAACACAGTTGCGAAATTGACAGTGAGTTAATTCATAGTTTCCGGAAGATACAGGCCAATTTAAATGGTTACTTTTGCCTACAATCTACAATCTACCGCCGAAAATTGGGACATTCAGCATGTTAAATAAACGTCGAAATCAATACATGTGTCACATTTATGTACCCCAGAGATCTTTTTTTTCCCTTAAGTTTCCTGAGCTATTTGAGAGAACGCAACCTTGAATAGCGCAACTCAAGTGCAATCTGTTAGAACGTGTAATGCTTATTGGCCACTTTTAAACACAACGAACTTCATGGGCGACCGTGACGCACAGTTTAACTATAGATTTTTTTACTTAAGAAAAACAAACCGTCGTCACTTCGAATTAAGAAATAAGTCTCTATTTCCCACACTTCTCAAAGCGAAATAATAGAAATAACGTTGTTCATGCGATACGCGAGCGGGCAAACTGTCTTATGACTTTTCCACACGCACACGAAAAATCTATGATCCATAGCTGGCTTTTAAAATGTTCTTCTTTAATTGTTTTCGTATCCCTTTGTTCGGGAATAAAGGAACATATAGACCCACCGTTTTAAGAGTCACGAAATACAATACGTCTATTCATAGTTAAGGATGTTTAATATTAAAGACCAGGCCGTTCAATTTTCTGTAAAATTACGAGTAAAAAGGGCGTATAGAACAAAACTAATACGATACTGGATTTATAGTGGATTAATGAAGTTTTTTTTGTAAAATTAGTAATAAAATTATACTATCTGCATTGGAAAATCTCTTCCATGTTCTCACCAATTATTCACTTAAACGTTTGAATAAAAGAACACCGTTAAATATGTATGTTGTAAGTAGCACGCTACATACACACATATATCGAAATATATGAAATAATAATTTCATTAACGAATACAATGGCAGATCTCTACAGACGACTTGCTCCTGTAGTACAAAAGCTGTAAATAATCAAAGCTTCCCCACACCTCCTCAAGAAACAAAATAAGAAAAGAACAACTATACAGGTAACATGATTTACAGCAAGAGATTAAATTACTTTCATTTAATGTACTGAACGCAATAACCTCTAAACAGGAAAAGTAGTGGCTACAAAAAAGTAGAAGCTACGAACGAATAATTTTGTTGCAATTTTTCGTGAAAAACCAATTTTGATTGCCGAATTAAAAAAAAAAAATAGAAATAAAAAATGGAACTAAATTTTTAACCGAGAAATTTTAATAAATGTTGAAATGATTTTGACAGTATACTGATAGGAAATAATTTTTATGAACAACGAACTTAAAGGTAATTATAGTATTAACATTATGCAAGACACACGTTAAAACATTTGCAATGATAGTGTTCGTTTAAGCTTGGTGAAACCTTCTGCCAATGCGGTATTGTTCGACGGGGCCTGTGCCTGAGAGTGCAGACGCATCATCAGCACTTAGAGCGGTTATTGCCATGGGGATACATTCACATACAGCAACCACGAGTTTTCCTTTTTTTTTTTTTTTTTTTTTTAATGCCACCTCGTTTGGTTGAACGCATTACGTGACCCAGAGTGCGATGTGATTGGCGTGCATTAGCGACATGGCGGCGGGCGGTCATATGGCTCATGAGTTAAAATGTGCACTAAATGCCCTGCGGACTGGGGGCCACAGTGTTTTAGGACTAATGGACTTGCACAACAATACCACTCGGCAACGTCCCTCGTGAGGCAACTTTGGCATCTATTCCAATAGCGTGTGATTGTCGATGTTATATTACATCACCAAACCCTGCGGGTGACAAAATTTTGAACTCAGACAGGGATCTCTAAGGTGCAGTAAAATCTTTATCTTTGCAGCAGAAAAAAATATGTCTGAATTTTAACCTGATTACAGTTTTTTATATATATGTATATACACATACATATCAATTATTATTATGTGTAGCCAAGAATTGAAGTCTATACATTGACAAGCTACCCACTTCCAAGTCTCGACCCTACTTATTAAATTAATCAATTATTATTTATTATTTTATTTGTAGGGAAAATAAGACACAAATATTGCAAAAAGAAAAAATACTGTTGATTGCTACCAAACTTCACAGGATCACCCGCCGGGTTAATCTGAAGATTGCCTGAAAATTTCATCAAAATCGCTCGAGCCGTTGTGGAGTCCGTAGGGAACATACATACACACATCAATTTACATATATAAATCGATGTGTGTATGTATGTATACACTGAAACTTTCGGAGGCGATCCTTAAATAAAATTAGATATAATTACACAGTGAGTTTTTTACCTACTAAGGAAGGATTTCAGCGGTGAAAATTGAATTTTTAAATTGTGCTTTGGTAAAATGTCGGAAAACGACGTGGAGTTAAATTTCAATTATAAGAACAACGATAAGTGTTATTGAGATCATTAAACCATCAAGAAATCGCTCTTTAAAACTCTCCCCTTCATAAAAGTAACAATGTTGATCAACCTTCGGTTTTATTGTAACGTTTGCGATGTTGGGGTTTGTGAGCATTTCATGACTTGTACCTATAGAGGCTAGGATGATATGTGATTCGCGTGCTCTGGTCGCACTTATTAGTATCGATGTTCTTTGTAACATCCAATTAGCGGGACAAATTAAGGTACTATGTTGACATTTTCTTTAGGTAAGATAAACAACATCCGATACGTACCGGAGTGTAGCCCAAAGCTTCCAAAATTCACCCTTTTTGAGGATGCCTTCATGAATTACGCTTAGTCGTTTGCAAAGGAAGTAAATTATATTTTACCAGACATTCTGATGATTTTAACAACTTTTATTGACATAGAACTTTACGGGTTAAATTAACACTTTTAAAGATCGACCATTTGAAATTATCGGAAGAAATTCATTCTTTAAACGGCGCAGTGCATATATTTGAGCGTAAACACTAATAATTAGACTGTCTGCGATTAAAGATGCTCCAAATTACACTACCAACTCTTAACGGTCAACAAACTGAATAACGTGAAATACTGAAACGTTCGTGGTTAAATCTGTACACTTAAATATCTTCCTAATATTAATGAAAGTAACCAACCGATATACACTTACCATACTTCAGCTTGTAATAAGAAAAATTATTGAACATTATTACTATACAAGTTTTCTAAAAATGTATAGTAATGTTACCGGGTACACGCCACTCAGCCTAAAATTTTTCAGCCTAAAATTAGGCTGGATATATTTTAGGCTGTATAACTTTAGGCTGAATGACTTTAGGCTGCGTGACTGTAGGCTGAATAATTTTAGGCTGTACGACTTTAGGTTGAATGACTTTAGGCTGAATGACTGTAGGCTGAGTAATTTTAGGCTGAATGACTTTAGGCTGAACAAAATTTTGATCTTGACTACTATGACACGAGAGCTGTTGTATTTTTTAGGCTGAATGACTTTAGGCTGAATACTTTTAGGCTGAGTGGCGGTCCAAGTGTGCAGTAGCAGAAAAGTTTAAGTTTTGTGCCATTCGCATATTTTTATGGTTGAATATTTCGCTCCTAGGAGGCGGCACTGTAACGATACATCGAAGAGAATGGTAGTGTCAGTTATGAACTGAAGATAGTGCCACGAGCGCTACGTCTTCGACGTTTTCATCTAGCGACAATAAAGGGTACTAAGTTACCTATGTATTATAGAGCGGAGTTGAAAATATGCTCTTTTTGGTCTAAAACCAGTCAAGCAACTTTTTCACACAAGGAAATTTTAAGAAAAAAATATTTTAACATTATAGCTCTTTTTTTTTTGCCGTCTCTTGCTCTGTGTGAAAAGTGAAGAACTCACGCTTATTATGTTGGCAGGACTAACAAATTTATACAGTAACCAATTAATACCTCACTGGTTCATATTTAATTTTTTTTACGAAATGATGTAAATCACGTAGGTATAAAATTTAAAATATTTGAAAACATTTTAATTAATGGTTATTTACTCAGATAATTTGATACCGAAGGCAAGTTGGTGTATAAAATATGTTTAGTATTTTAAGACATTGTCTCGAATGTATTCAGGTGAAGTTCACCCAAATTTGCAAGAAGGTTTTTCATGTTTTAATTAGCATTGCAACATAATTTAAAAAATGATAGTAAGACTACATAAAAAAAGAGTTGGAGGTGAAACGGTGTACGGCGTGATATATCTACCAAGCACGATAGTGGTGAATTCGATACAT